>JAQOOF010000132.1:0-58454 GCA_029931835.1 Etheostoma nigrum
CCTTGTGTTGTCCTTTGGGTCACGGGGACCCGTGCAGTTTTACCCATAGTGTTGTCCTTTGGGTCCCTGGGACCCGACTCGGTCAGATTCTGCCCCCTGGGGTCTCAGAGACCCGACAGCGTTCTGCCCCGACAGCATTCTTCTGCCCCCCGGGGGTCTCAGAGACCCGACAGCGTTCTGCCCCGACAGCATTCTGCCCCGGGGTCTCAGAGACCCGACAGCATTCTTCTGCCCCGACAGCATTCTGCCCCCCCGGGGTCTCAGAGACCCGACAGCATTCTTCTGCCCCGACAGCATTCTGCCCCCCGGGGTCTCAGAGACCCGACAGCATTCTTCTGCCCCGACAGCATTCTGCCCCCCCCCGGGGTCTCAGAGACCCGACAGCATTCTTCTGCCCCGACAGCATTCTGCCCCCGGGGTCTCAGAGACCCGACAGCATTCTTCTGCCCCCCGGGGTCTCAGAGACCCGACAGCGTTCTGCCCCGGGGTTGTCTCAGAGACCCGACAGCATTCTTCTGCCCCCTGGGGTCTCAGAGACCCGACAGGCTTGATATTGGTCAACTTATTATTTCTATTACACACACATACATACAACACACACAGTATACACTGTAGACACATTTGTCTTCTTGTTGTTGTCATTTTCTTTTTTACGTCATTTTTTTTTACGAGACCCGACAGCATTCGGCCCCGGGTCTCAGAGACCCGACAGCATTCTTCTGCCCCCCGGGGTCTCAGAGACCCGTGGCAGAAGAATGCTGTCGGGTCCCTGGGACCCGAGGCACTGTATTGTCTGGTCCCTGGGACCCGAGGCATCGTATAGCCGACCCGTGGCACATTCAATCGATCGTAATAGTTCTGCTAGCCTCGCATTGTCCCACCTTTGAGTCCCTGGAATTCTGACCAGTGGCTTGTAGTTGTAGTAAAAAAACAGGAAAGGCAAAGGCGAGTGGAAAGGGAGGTTAAATAAAAAAACAAAAAACAAACAAAGGCTTGATATTGGTCAACTTATTATTTCTATTACACACACATACATACAACACACACAGTATACACTGTAGACACATTTGTCTTCTTGTTGTTGTCATTTTCTTTTTTACGTCATTTTTTTTACGAGACCCGACAGCATTCTGCCCACCCGGGTCTCAGAGACCCGACAGCATTCTTCTGCCCCCCGGGGTCTCAGAGAGCCGACAGCATTCTGCCCAGGGTCTCAGAGACCCGACAGCATTCTGCCCACCCGGGTCTCAGAGACCCGACAACATTCTGCCCACCCGGGTCTCAGAGACCCGACAACATTCTGCCCACCCGGGTCTCAGAGACCCGACAGCATTCTGTCCCGTGGCTTGTAGCTGTAGTAAAAACAGGAAAGGCATAGGCGAGTGGAAAGGGAGGTTAAAAAAAAAAACCAAACAATCAAAGGCTTGATATTGGTCTACCTATTATTTCTATTACACACACATACATACAACACACACAGTATACACTGTAGACAGATTTGTTTTCTTGTTGTTGTCATTTTCTTTTTTACGTCATTTTTACGAGACCCGACAGCATTCTGCCCCCCGGGGTCTCAGAGACCCGACAGCATTCTGCCGCCCCCCCCCCGGGGTCTCAGAGACCCGACAGCATTCTGCCCAGGGTCCCAGAGACCCGACAGCCGAGGCCCCGGGTCTCAGAGACCCGACAGCATTCTGCCCAGGGGTCTCAGAGACCCGACAGCGCTCTGCCCCGGGGTCTCAGAGACCCGACAGCATTCTTCTGCCCCCCGGGGGTCTCAGAGACCCGACAGCATTCTGCCCTCTGCCCCCCGGGGTCTCAGAGACCCGACAGCATTCTGCCACGGGTCTCTGAGACCCGGGGGCAGATGCTGTCGGGTCCCTGGGACCCGAGGCACTGTGTTGCCGGGTCCCTGGGACCCGAGGCACTGTATTGCCGGGTCCCTGGGACCCGAGGCACTGTATTGCCGGGTCTCAGAGACCCGACAGCGTTCTGCCCCGACAGCAACATTCTGCCCCGGGGTCTCAGAGACCCGACAGCATTCTTCTGCCCCCCGGGGTCTCAGAGACCCGACAGCATTCTGCCTCTGCCCCCCCGGGGGTCTCAGAGACCCGACAGCATTTTTCTGCCCCCCGGGGTCTCAGAGACCCGTGGCAGAATGCTGTCGGGTCCCTGGGACCCGAGGCACTGTATTGCCGGGTCCCTGGGACCCGAGGCACTGTATTGCCGGGTCCCTGGGACCCGTGACACATTCAATCGATCGTAATAGTTCTGCTAGCCTCGCATTGTCCCACCTTTGAGTCCCTGGAATTCTGGCCAGTGGCTTGTAGTTGTAGTAAAAAAAAAAAATAATAAAAAAAAACAGGAAAGGCAAAGGTGAGTGGGAGGCAAAGGGAGGTTAAAAAAAATACCAAACAAACAAACAAAGGCTTGATATTGGTCTACTTATTATTTCTATTACACACACATACATACAACACACACACACACACACACACACACAGTATACACTGTAGACACATTTGTCTTCTTGTTGTTGTCATTTTCTTTTTTACGTTTCATCTTGTTTCGGACCTGTGCACTTTTTGCACGTGGCCTCGGCACAGCCTGGGGGGAGGGCAACGGCAGTATGGCCCGTCGTTTGACTCTGGAGTTGAAGCTGCATCGGATTATCGTGGGCGCCGCCGCCGCCGCCGCTGCCGCTGCCCGCAATGCCCCCGCCCGCAATGCCCCCGCTGAGGCCAAGGTACAACAGGGAGAAAAAGTACAAGAGGCCCGCCAGGAACACAAACACAACGACGCTGACCGGGCTGGCGGCGGGTGTGCGTCACAAGAGGACCAACACATGCACGACCACAGCAGAGAAAAAGACTACCGCTGCTGCTACGACGACGACGACGACGACAACAAAGACGATGACCAAGGCCAAGACATAGGAGGAGAACAAGTAAATGAAGAAGAAGAAGAACAAGAAGAAGAAGACGAAGAAGACAAAGAAGAGGGTGGACATGTAAGGGCCAAAGAAGAAGACGAAGAAGACGAAGAAGTAGATGTAGAAGAAGACGAAGAAGAAGAAGTAGAAGAAGTAGATGCAGAAGAAGATGAAGAAGAAGAAGAAGTAGAAGAAGAAGAAGAATAAGAAGAAGAAGAAGAGGGTAGTGAAGACGAGGGGCCAGAGGAGGACGAGCAGGATGAGGAAACGTTTGTGTCAAAAGATGGCAAAATCAAATGGTCCTCGAAAACATGTCATCCCAGGTGCCTTAGACCTCATCGCCACGCCACTGAAAAGGACAAACCCGACCAAGAAGAGGCCACGACACACGCTGCGGCTGCTGCGGCTGCTGCGGCTGCTGTGGCTGATGCTGATGCCGCGCTGCTACTACTACAGAGCCCGGGACCCACAGACTATGCCGCGGAACACGTCCACGACATAGTCTCTGCGTTTGGCCTGTTTGTCACGCCGCAAATCGAAGACATGGTTGTGGCCGCCACGAACCTTGAGGGTCAAAGGAGATATGCCACAGCCGTGGAAAGCAAGTGGAAAGCGATGGACGTCACGGACCTGCGAGCCTACCTCGGGCTGCTGCTCCTCGCGGGCGTGTACCGGTCCCGCAACGAGGCCTTGGAGAGCCTGTGGCACGAGGAGAGCGGCAGGGCCATTTTCCGCGCCACGATGCCAATCAAGCAGTTCCACGCGTACTCTAGACTGTTGCGATTCGACGACCGCGAGTCGAGAGCTGCCCGACGAGCCTCGGACAAACTGGCGGCCGTACGAGAGGTGTGGGACGAGTGGACGCGGCAGCTGCCTCGCCTCTACAACCCGGGCGCCGACGTGACGGTGGACGAACAGCTGGTGCCCTTTCGAGGTGTTGTATTTGTTGCTTTGTTGTTGTTGTTGTTGTTGTTGTTGTTGTTTTGTACCATTGCCGTACAATTGTCTTGTGTGTGTGTGTGTGTGTGTGTGTGTGTGTGTGTTAATTTCTTTTTTTTCTTTTTTTTTTTCCTCCTCCATCTCGTTCCATCGTGTTCCATCTTCTTGTTGTGACACGCCACTTCCACAAGGTCGATGTGCTTTCCGCCAGTACATGCCCAGCAAACCCGCCCGGTACGGACTCAAGTCGTGGGTGGCCTGCGACGCCGGCTCCAGCTACGCGTGGCACATGCAACTCTACACGGGCAAGTCTGTCAGCGGCACGCCCGAGAGGAATCTGGGCGCCCGCGTGGTGCTGGACGTGACCGAGGGCCTGAGGGGCCCGCGTAACGTGACGTGCGACAACTTTTTCACCTCCTACGCGCTGGCCCAGCGGCTGCTCGACGAGCGGCGCCTCACCCTGGTGGGCACGATGCGCAAAAACAAGCCCGAGCTGCCGCCGGCGTTGCTCGCCACAAAGGGCCGTGCGGTCTTCTCGTCCAAGTTTGCCTTCACGCCCAACGCCACTCTGGTGTCCTACGTGCCCAAGAGGCACAGGAACGTGGTGCTGCTGAGCACGCTGCACACGGGGGATGGGCGCGTCGGCGCCGGCAGGCAAGCCAAACCCGACATCATCCTCCACTACAACCACACCAAGGGCGGCGTGGACACCCTGGACAAGCTTGTGGGCACGTACAGCTGCCGCAGGAAGACGGCCCGCTGGCCTCTCGCCCTGTTCCACAACATCCTCGACGTGTCCGCCTACAACACCTTTGTGCTGTGGCGACAGCTCAGGTCCGAGTGGATGCGCGGCAAGCTCAACAAGAGGAGGGCGTTCCTCGAGCAGTTGGGACGGGCGCTTGTGAATCCGCTCATCGAGAGACGCCGCCGTCTGCCTCGCACGGAGGCGTCCGCCGCGCTTGTCAAAGCCGTCGTCACGGCGAGGAGGTGTGGCGGCGGCGGCGGCACAGTCACAAGGGGCCTAGAGGAGGACGGGGATTCTGAACCGGCCACACCGAGGGTGCAGAGCAAAAGGAAGCGGTGTCAGCTCTGTCCAGAGAGAAAGGACCGCAAATCACACATTGTGTGCGGTAGCTGCAAGAGATACATCTGCGGGAGTTGCACGCGGGCCTACTACTGTGCCGACTGTGTTTGCCTGTAGGACACAGACACACACACATAGACACACAGCAGACACACACACACAGCAGACACACACACACACAGCAGACACACACACACACAGCAGACACACAGCCACACACATAGACACACACACACACACACACACACCCAGCAGCCACACACACATAGACACACACACACACACACACACACACACACACACACACACACACACACACATACACACGGGTCCATGGGACCCAAATGGCAAGGCTGAGGCGTCAAGGGTAGTAGAAAGATGACATTGAACAAGGATGGGTCACTGTGACACTAAGGACAATACAAGGGTTAAAATCCTACATCAGAATGGTCCTACATTACCTGAGTGACCAAATGGATATGTATTTTCTAACCCAGAGTTGTAATGAACCTGGCTTAACAGTAGGAATACATTTTAGAGCAGCCTGAAGGAGAGTTAAATATGCCATTAACAGCCTGAAAAAATGTCAATATATCTTTACTTCTAATCCCTTAATTTTAACATTGTACATCAGAATGCTCTGATATTACCTGAGAGACACTCTGGATAGGTCATGTCTCCCCCAGACTTGGAATGAAGCTGGAATAACATCAGGGTTCCTTTTTAGAGTAGGCTGAGAAAGAGTAAAATATGCCTTTAACAGCCAGAAAAAGATTTAAAATATACCATTAATTAGACATTCAAGGCTTTAGTTTTAAAATCCTACATCAGAATGGTCCTAAATTACCTGAGTGAGCAAATGGATATGTATTTTCTAACCCAGAGGGTTAATGAACCTGGCTTAACAGTAGGAATACATTTTAGAGCAGCCTGGAGGAGAGTTAAATATGCCATTAACATCCTGAAAAATGTCAATATAGCTTTACTTTTAATCCCTTAATTTTAACATTGTACATCAGAATTCTCTGATATTACCTGGGAGACACATTGGATAGGAGATGTCTCCCCCAGACTTGGAATGAAGCTTGAATGACATCAGGATTCCTTTTTAGAGTAGCCTGAGAAAGAGTAAAATATGCCTTTAACAGCCTGAAAAAGATTTAAAATATACCATTAATTAGACATTCAAGGCTTTAGTTTTAAAATCCTACATCAGAATGGTCCTACATTACCTGAGTGACCAAATGGATATGTATTTCCTAACCCAGAGTTGTAATGAACCTGGCTTAACAGTGGGAATACATTTTAGAGCAGCCTGAAGGAGAGTTAAATATGCCATTAACAGCCTGAAAAAATGTCAATATATCTTTACTTCTAATCCCTTAATTTTAACATTGTACATCAGAATGCTCTGATATTACCTGGGAGACACACTGGATAGGTGATGTCTCCACCAGACTTGGAATGAAGCTGGAATAACATCAGAATTCCTTTTTAGAGTAGAATGAAAAAGAGTAAAATATGCCTTTAACAGCCTGAAAAAGATTTAAAATATACCATTAATTAGACATTCAAGGCTTTAGTTTTAAAATCCTACATCAGAATGGTCCTAAATTACTTGAGTTACCAAATGGATATGTATTTTCCAACCCAGAGTTGTAATGAACCTGGCTTAACAGTAGGAATCCATTTTAGAGCGTTCTGAAGGAGAGGTAAATATGCCATTAACAGCCTGAAAAAATGTCAATATATCTTTACTTCTAATCCCTTAATTTTATCATTGTAAATCAGAATGCTCTGATATTACCTGGGAGACACACATGATAGGTGATGTCTCCACCAGACTTGGAATGAAGCTGGAATAACATCAGGATTCCTTTTTAGAGTAGCCTGAAAACGAGTAAAATATGCCTTTAAAAGCCTGAAAAAGATTTAAAATTTACCATTAATTAGACATTCAAGGCTTTAGTTTTAAAATCCTACATCTGAATGGTCCTAAATTACCTGAGTGACCAAATGGATATGTATTTCCTAACCCAGAGTTGTAATGAAACTGTCTTAACAGTAGGAATACATTTTAGAGCAGCCTGAAGGAGAGTTAAATATGCCATTAACATCCTGAAAAATGTCAATATAGCTTTACTTTTAATCCCTTAATTTTAACATTGTACATCAGAATGCTCTAATATTACCTGAGAGACACAATGGATAAGTGATGTCTCCCCCAGACTTGGAATGAAGCTGGAATAACATCAGGATTCCTTTTTAGAGTAGCCTGAAAAAGAGTAAAATACGCCTTTAACAGCCTGAAAAAGATTTTAAATATACCATTAATTAGACATTCAAGGCTTTAGTTTTAAAATCCTACATCAGAATGGTCCTAAATTACTTGAGTGACCAAATATTTCCAACCCAGAGTTGTAATGAACCTGGCTTAACAGTAGGAATACATTTTAGAGCAGCCTGAAGGAGAGTTAAATATGCCATTAACAGCCTGAAAAAATGTCAATATATCTTTACTTCTAATCCCTTAATTTTAACATTGTACATCAGAATGCTCTGATATTACCTGAGAGACACTCTGGATAGGTCATGTCTCCCCCAGACTTGGAATGAAGCTGGAATAACATCAGGATTCCTTTTTAGAGTAGCCTGAGAAAGAGTAAAATATGCCTTTAACAGCCTGAAAAAGATTTAAAATATACCATTAATTAGACATTCAAGGCTTTAGTTTTAAAATCCTACATCAGAATGGTCCTAAATTACCTGAGTGAGCAAATGGATATGTATTTTCTAACCCAGAGTTGTAATGAACCTGGCTTAACAGTAGGAATACATTTTAGAGCAGCCTGGAGGAGAGTTAAATATGCCATTAACATCCTGAAAAATGTCAATATAGCTTTACTTTTAATACCTTAATTTTAACATTGTACATCAGAATGCTCTGATATTACCTGGGAGACATATTGGATAGGTCATGTCTCCCCCAGACTTGGAATGAAGCTGGAATAACATCAGGATTCCTTTTTAGAGTATTCTGAGAAAGAGTAAAATATGCCTTTAACAGCCTGAAAAAGATTTAAAATATACCATTAATTAGACATTCAAGGATGTAGTTTTAAAATCCTACAACAGAATGGTCCTACATTACCTGAGTGACCAAATGGATAGGTATTTCCTAACCCAGAGTTCTAATGAACCTGGCTTAACAGTAAGAATACATTTTAGAGCAGCCTGAAGGAGAGTTAAATATGCCATTAACAGCCTGAAAAAATGTCAATATATCTTTACTTCTAATCCCTTAATTTTAACATTGTACATCAGAATGCTCTGATATTACCTGAGAGACACACTGGACAGGTGATGTCTCCCTCAGACTTGGAATGAAGCTGGAATGACATCAGGATTCCTTTTTAGAGTAGCCTGAAAAAGAGTAAAATATGCCTTTAACAGCCTGAAAAAGATTTAAAATATACCATTAATTAGACATTCAAGGCTTTAGTTTTAAAATCCTAAATCAGAATGGTCCTAAATTACTTGAGTGACCAAATGGATATGTATTTTCCAACCCAGAGTTGTAATGAACCTGGCTTAACAGTAGGAATCCATTTTAGAGCGGCCTGAAGGAGAGTTAAATATGCCATTAACAGCCTTAAAAAATGTCAATATATCTTTACTTCTAATCCCTTAATTTTATCAGTGTACATCAGAATGCTCTGATATTACCTTGGAGACACACTGGATAGGTGATGTCTCCACCAGACTTGGAATGAAGCTGGAATAACATCAGGATTCCTTTTTAGAGTAGCCTGAAAACGAGTAAAATATGCCTTTAACAGCCTGAAAAAGATTTAAAATATACCATTAATTAGACATTCAAGGCTTTAGTTTTAAAATCCTACATCTGAATGGTCCTAAATTACCTGAATGACCAAATGGATATGTATTTTCTAACCCAGAGTTGTAATGGACCTGGCTTAACAGTAGGAATACATTTTAGAGCAGCCTGAAAGAGAGTTAAATATGCCATTAACATCCTGAAAAATCTCAATATAGCTTTACTTTTAATCCCTTAATTTTAACATCGTACATCAGAATGCTCTGATATTACCTGGGAGACAGACTGGATAGTTGATGTCTCCACCAGACTTGGAATGAAGCTGGAATAACATCAGAATTCCTTTTTAGAGTAGAATGAAAAAGAGTAAAATATGCCTTTAACAGCCTGAAAAAGATTTAAAATATACCATTAATTAGACATTCAAGGCTTTAGTTTTAAAATCCTACATCAGAATGGTCCTAAATTACTTGAGTTACCAAATGGATATGTATTTTCCAACCCAGAGTTGTAATGAACCTGGCTTAACAGTAGGAATCCATTTTAGAGCGTTCTGAAGGAGAGGTAAATATGCCATTAACAGCCTGAAAAAATGTCAATATATCTTTACTTCTAATCCCTTAATTTTATCATTGTAAATCAGAATGCTCTGATATTACCTGGGAGACACACATGATAGGTGATGTCTCCACCAGACTTGGAATGAAGCTGGAATAACATCAGGATTCCTTTTTAGAGTAGCCTGAAAACGAGTAAAATATGCCTTTAAAAGCCTGAAAAAGATTTAAAATTTACCATTAATTAGACATTCAAGGCTTTAGTTTTAAAATCCTACATCTGAATGGTCCTAAATTACCTGAGTGACCAAATGGATATGTATTTCCTAACCCAGAGTTGTAATGAAACTGTCTTAACAGTAGGAATACATTTTAGAGCAGCCTGAAGGAGAGTTAAATATGCCATTAACATCCTGAAAAATGTCAATATAGCTTTACTTTTAATCCCTTAATTTTAACATTGTACATCAGAATGCTCTGATATTACCTGAGAGACACAATGGATAAGTGATGTCTCCCCCAGACTTGGAATGAAGCTGGAATAACATCAGGATTCCTTTTTAGAGTAGCCTGAAAAAGAGTAAAATACGCCTTTAACAGCCTGAAAAAGATTTTAAATATACCATTAATTAGACATTCAAGGCTTTAGTTTTAAAATCCTACATCAGAATGGTCCTAAATTACTTGAGTGACCAAATGGATATGTATTTTCCAACCCAGAGTTGTAAAGAACCTGGCTTAACAGTAGGAATCCATTTTAGAGCGGCCTGAAGGAGAGGTAAATATGCCATTAACAGCCTGAAAAAATGTCAATATATCTTTACTTCTAATCCCTTAATTTTATCATTGTATATCAGAATGCTCTGATATTACCTGGGAGACACACTGGATAGGTGTTGTCTCCACCAGACTTGGAATGAAGCTGGAATAACATCAGGATTCCTTTTTAGAGTAGCCTGAAAACGAGTAAAATATGCCTTTAACAGCCTGAAAAAGATTTAAAATATACCATTAATTAGACATTCAAGGCTTCAGTTTTAAAATCCTACATCTGAATGGTCCTAAATTACCTGAGTGACCAAATGGATATGTATTTTCTAACCCAGAGTTGTAATGAACCTGGCTTAACAGTAGGAATACATTTTAGAGCAGCCTGGAGGAGAGTTAAATATGCCATTAACATCCTGAAAAATGTCAATATAGCTTTACTTTTAATCCCTTAATTTTAACATTGTACATCAGAATGCTCTGATATTACCTGAGAGACACTCTGGATAGGTCATGTCTCCCCCAGACTTGGAATGAAGCTGGAATAACATCAGGATTCCTTTTTAGAGTAGCCTGAGAAAGAGTAAAATATGCCTTTAACAGCCTGAAAAAGATTTAAAATATACCATTAATTAGACATTCAAGGATGTAGTTTTAAAATCTTACAACAGAATGGTCCTACATTACCTGAGTGACCAAATGGATAGGTATTTCCTAACCCACAGTTCTAATGAACCTGGCTTAACAGTAAGAATACATTTTAGAGCAGCCTGAAGGAGAGTTAAATATGCCATTAAAATCCTGAAAAATGTCAATATAGCTTTACTTTTAATCCCTTAATAGAAGCTGTTAAACACACTTCTCCATGCTAGAAACGTGCGTTTTGGCCTCTTCTGGTGTTTTTGTGATGTTTTAACCTTGTTACTGTCATTTCAACAGGATTACATTAGTTTCTTAATAAAAGCCGTTAAACACACTTCTCCATGCTAGAAACGTGCTTTTCGGCCTATTCTGGGCTTTTTGTGATGTTTTAACCTTGTTAATGTCATTTCAACAGGATTACATTAGTTTCTTAATAGAAGGTGTTAAACACACTTCTCTATAATAGAAACGTGCGTTTCGGCCTCTTCTGATGTTTTTGTGACGTTTCAAGCTTGTTACTGTCATTTCAACAGTTTTACACTAGTTTCTTAACAGTAGCTGCTATACACACATCTCCATGCTAGAAACGTGTGTTTTGGCCTCTTCTGATGTTTTTGTGACGTTTTAACCTTGTTACTGTCATTTCAACAGGATTACATTAGTTTCTTAATAGAAGCTGTTAAACACACTTCTCCATGCTAGAAACGTGCGTTTCGGCCTCTTCTGGGCTTTTTGTGACGTTTCAAGCTTGTTACTGTCATTTCAACAGGATTACACTAGTTCCCTAACAGTAGCTGCTATACACACTTCTCCATGCTAGAAACGTGCGTTTTGGCCTCTTCTGGTGTTTTTGTGATGTTTTAACCTTGTTACTGTCATTTCAACAGGATTACATTAGTTTCTTAATAGAAGCTGTTAAACACACTTCTCCATGCTAGAAACGTGCGTTTCGGCCTCTTCTGGGCTTTTTGTGACGTTTCAAGCTTGTTACTGTCATTTCAACAGGATTACACTAGTTCCCTAACAGTAGCTGCTATACACACTTCTCCATGCTAGAAACGTGCGTTTTGGCCTCTTCTGGTGTTTTTGTGATGTTTTAACCTTGTTACTGTCATTTCAACAGGATTACATTAGTTTCTTAATAGAAGCTGTTAAACACATTTCTCCATGCTGGAAACGTGCGTTTCGGCCTATTCTGGGCTTTTTGTGACGTTTCAAGCTTGTTACTGTCATTTCAACAGTTTTACACTAGTTTCTTAACAGTAGCTGCTATACACACATCTCCATGCTAGAAACGTGCGTTTCGGCCTCTTCTGATGTTTTTGTGATGTTTTAACCTTGTTACTGTCATTTCAACAGGATTACATTAGTTTCTTAATAGAAGCTGTTAAACACACTTCTCCATGCTAGAAACGTGCGTTTTGGCCTCTTCTGGTGTTTTTGTGATGTTTTAACCTTGTTACTGTCATTTCAACAGGATTACATTAGTTTCTTAATAGAAGCTGTTAAACACACTTCTCCATGCTAGAAACGTGCGTTTTGGCCTCTTCTGGTGTTTTTGTGATGTTTTAACCTTGTTACTGTCATTTCAACAGGATTACATTAGTTTCTTAATAAAAGCCGTTAAACACACTTCTCCATGCTAGAAACGTGCTTTTCGGCCTATTCTGGGCTTTTTGTGATGTTTTAACCTTGTTACTGTCATTTCAACAGGATTACGTTAGTTTCTTAATAGAAGCTTTTAAACACACATCTCCATGCTAGAAACGTGCGTTTCGGCCTCTTCTGATGTTTTTGTGATGTTTTAACCTTGTTACTGTCATTTCAACAGGATTACATTAGTTTCTTAATAGAAGGTGTTAAACACACTTCTCTATAATAGAAACGTGCGTTTTGGCCTCTTCTGTTGTTTTTGTGATGTTTTAACCTTGTTACTGTCATTTCAACAGGATTACATTAGTTTCTTAATAGAAGCTGTTAAACACACTTCTCCATGCTGGAAACGTGCGTTTCGGCCTATTCTGGGCTTTTTGTGACGTTTCAAGCTTGTTACTGTCATTTCAACAGTTTTACACTAGTTTCTTAACAGTAGCTGCTATACACACATCTCCATGCTAGAAACGTGCGTTTCGGCCTCTTCTGATGTTTTTGTGACGTTTCAAGCTTGTTACTGTCATTTCAACAGTTTTACACTAGTTTCCTAACAGTAGCTGCTATACACACATCTCCATGCTAGAAACGTGCGTTTCGGCCTCTTCTGATGTTTTTGTGATGTTTTAACCTTGTTACTGTCATTTCAAGAGGATTACATTAGTTTCTTAATAAAAGCCGTTAAACACACTTCTCCATGCTAGAAACGTGCTTTTCGGCCTCTTCTGATGTTTTTGTGATGTTTTAACCTTGTTACTGTCATTTCAACAGGATTACATTAGTTTCTTAATAAAAGCCGTTAAACACACTTCTCCATGCTAGAAACGTGCGTTTCGGCCTCTTCTGATGTTTTTGTGATGTTTTAACCTTGTTACTGTCATTTCAATAGGATTACATTAGTTTCTTAATAGAAGCTGTTAAACACACTTCTCCATGCTAGAAACGTGCGTTTTGGCCTCTTCTGGTGTTTTTGTGATGTTTTAACCTTGTTACTGTCATTTCAACAGGATTACATTAGTTTCTTAATAGAAGCTGTTAAACACACTTCTCCATGCTAGAAACGTGCTTTTCGGCCTATTCTGGGCTTTTTGTGATGTTTTAACCTTGTTACTGTCATTTCAACAGTTTTACACTAGTTTCCTAACAGTAGCTGCTATACACACATCTCCATGCTAGAAACGTGCGTTTTGGCCTCTTCTGGTGTTTTTGTGATGTTTTAACCTTGTTACTGTCATTTCAACAGGATTACATTAGTTTCTTAATAAAAGCCGTTAAACACACTTCTCCATGCTAGAAACGTGCTTTTCGGCCTCTTCTGATGTTTTTGTGATGTTTTAACCTTGTTACTGTCATTTCAACAGGATTACATTAGTTTCTTAATAGAAGCTGTTAAACACACTTCTCCATGCTAGAAACGTGCGTTTCGGCCTCTTCTGGGCTTTTTGTGACGTTTCAAGCTTGTTACTGTCATTTCAACAGGATTACATTAGTTTCTTAATAGAAGGTGTTAAACACACTTCTCCATGCTAGAAACGTGCGTTTTGGCCTCTTCTGGTGTTTTTGTGATGTTTTAACCTTGTTACTGTCATTTCAACAGGATTACATTAGTTTCTTAATAGAAGCTGTTAAACACACTTCTCCATGCTAGAAACATGCGTTTTGGCCTCTTCTGGTGTTTTTGTGATGTTTTAACCTTGTTTTTTGTCATTTCAACAGGATTACATTAGTTTCTTAATAAAAGCCGTTAAACACACTTCTCCATGCTAGAAACGTGCGTTTCGGCCTCTTCTGATGTTTTTGTGATGTTTTAACCTTGTTACTGTCATTTCAATAGGATTACATTAGTTTCTTAATAGAAGCTGTAAAACACACTTCTCCATGCTGGAAACGTGCGTTTCGGCCTATTCTGGGCTTTTTGTGACGTTTCAAGCTTGTTACTGTCATTTCAACAGTTTTACACTAGTTTCTTAACAGTAGCTGCTATACACACATCTCCATGCTAGAAACGTGCGTTTCGGCCTCTTCTGATGTTTTTGTGACGTTTCAAGCTTGTTACTGTCATTTCAACAGTTTTACACTAGTTTCCTAACAGTAGCTGCTATACACACATCTCCATGCTAGAAACGTGCTTTTCGGCCTATTCTGGGCTTTTTGTGATGTTTTAACCTTGTTACTGTCATTTCAACAGGATTACGTTAGTTTCTTAATAGAAGCTTTTAAACACACATCTCCATGCTAGAAACGTGCGTTTCGGCCTCTTCTGATGTTTTTGTGATGTTTTAACCTTGTTACTGTCATTTCAACAGGATTACATTAGTTTCTTAATAGAAGGTGTTAAACACACTTCTCTATAATAGAAACGTGCGTTTTGGCCTCTTCTGTTGTTTTTGTGATGTTTTAACCTTGTTACTGTCATTTCAACAGGATTACATTAGTTTCTTAATAGAAGCTGTTAAACACACTTCTCCATGCTGGAAACGTGCGTTTCGGCCTATTCTGGGCTTTTTGTGACGTTTCAAGCTTGTTACTGTCATTTCAACAGTTTTACACTAGTTTCTTAACAGTAGCTGCTATACACACATCTCCATGCTAGAAACGTGCGTTTCGGCCTCTTCTGATGTTTTTGTGACGTTTCAAGCTTGTTACTGTCATTTCAACAGTTTTACACTAGTTTCCTAACAGTAGCTGCTATACACACATCTCCATGCTAGAAACGTGCGTTTCGGCCTCTTCTGATGTTTTTGTGATGTTTTAACCTTGTTACTGTCATTTCAAGAGGATTACATTAGTTTCTTAATAAAAGCCGTTAAACACACTTCTCCATGCTAGAAACGTGCTTTTCGGCCTCTTCTGATGTTTTTGTGATGTTTTAACCTTGTTACTGTCATTTCAACAGGATTACATTAGTTTCTTAATAAAAGCCGTTAAACACACTTCTCCATGCTAGAAACGTGCGTTTCGGCCTCTTCTGATGTTTTTGTGATGTTTTAACCTTGTTACTGTCATTTCAATAGGATTACATTAGTTTCTTAATAGAAGCTGTTAAACACACTTCTCCATGCTAGAAACGTGCGTTTTGGCCTCTTCTGGTGTTTTTGTGATGTTTTAACCTTGTTACTGTCATTTCAACAGGATTACATTAGTTTCTTAATAGAAGCTGTTAAACACACTTCTCCATGCTAGAAACGTGCTTTTCGGCCTATTCTGGGCTTTTTGTGATGTTTTAACCTTGTTACTGTCATTTCAACAGTTTTACACTAGTTTCCTAACAGTAGCTGCTATACACACATCTCCATGCTAGAAACGTGCGTTTTGGCCTCTTCTGGTGTTTTTGTGATGTTTTAACCTTGTTACTGTCATTTCAACAGGATTACATTAGTTTCTTAATAAAAGCCGTTAAACACACTTCTCCATGCTAGAAACGTGCTTTTCGGCCTCTTCTGATGTTTTTGTGATGTTTTAACCTTGTTACTGTCATTTCAACAGGATTACATTAGTTTCTTAATAGAAGCTGTTAAACACACTTCTCCATGCTAGAAACGTGCGTTTCGGCCTCTTCTGGGCTTTTTGTGACGTTTCAAGCTTGTTACTGTCATTTCAACAGGATTACATTAGTTTCTTAATAGAAGGTGTTAAACACACTTCTCTGTAATAGAAACGTGCGTTTCGGCCTCTTCTGATGTTTTTGTGATGTTTTAACCTTGTTACTGTCATTTCAACAGTTTTACACTAGTTCCCTAACAGTAGCTGCTATACACACTTCTCCATGCTAGAAACGTGCGTTTTGGCCTCTTCTGGTGTTTTTGTGATGTTTTAACCTTGTTACTGTCATTTCAACAGGATTACATTAGTTTCTTAATAGAAGCTGTTAAACACACTTCTCCATGCTAGAAACATGCGTTTTGGCCTCTTCTGGTGTTTTTGTGATGTTTTAACCTTGTTTTTTGTCATTTCAACAGGATTACATTAGTTTCTTAATAAAAGCCGTTAAACACACTTCTCCATGCTAGAAACGTGCGTTTCGGCCTCTTCTGATGTTTTTGTGATGTTTTAACCTTATTACTGTCATTTCAATAGGATTACATTAGTTTCTTAATAGAAGCTGTTAAACACACTTCTCCATGCTGGAAACGTGCGTTTCGGCCTATTCTGGGCTTTTTGTGACGTTTCAAGCTTGTTACTGTCATTTCAACAGTTTTACACTAGTTTCTTAACAGTAGCTGCTATACACACATCTCCATGCTAGAAACGTGCGTTTCGGCCTCTTCTGATGTTTTTGTGACGTTTCAAGCTTGTTACTGTCATTTCAACAGTTTTACACTAGTTTCCTAACAGTAGCTGCTATACACACATCTCCATGCTAGAAACGTGCGTTTCGGCCTCTTCTGATGTTTTTGTGATGTTTTAACCTTGTTACTGTCATTTCAAGAGGATTACATTAGTTTCTTAATAAAAGCCGGTAAACACACTTCTCCATGCTAGAAACGTGCTTTTCGGCCTCTTCTGATGTTTTTGTGATGTTTTAACCTTGTTACTGTCATTTCAACAGGATTACATTAGTTTCTTAATAGAAGGTGTTAAACACACTTCTCCATGCTAGAAATGTGCTTTTCGGCCTCTTCTGATGTTTTTGTGATGTTTTAACCTTGTTACTGTCATTTCAACAGGATTACATTAGTTTCTTAATAGAAGCTGTTAAACACACTTCTCCATGCTAGAAACATGCGTTTTGGCCTCTTCTGGTGTTTTTGTGATGTTTTAACCTTGTTTTTTGTCATTTCAACAGGATTACATTAGTTTCTTAATAAAAGCCGTTAAACACACTTCTCCATGCTAGAAACGTGCGTTTCGGCCTCTTCTGATGTTTTTGTGATGTTTTAACCTTGTTACTGTCATTTCAACAGGATTACATTAGTTTCTTAATAGAAGGTGTTAAACACACTTCTCTATAATAGAAACGTGCGTTTCGGCCTCTTCTGATGTTTTTGTGTAGTTTCAAGCTTGTTACTGTCATTTCAACAGTTTTACACTAGTTTCTTAACAGTAGCTGCTATACACACATCTCCATGCTAGAAACGTGTGTTTCGGCCTCTTCTGATGTTTTTGTGACGTTTTAACCTTGTTACTGTCATTTCAACAGGATTACATTAGTTTCTTAATAGAAGCTGTTAAACACACTTCTCCATGCTAGAAACGTGTGTTTCGGCCTCTTCTGATGTTTTTGTGTAGTTTCAAGCTGGTTACTGTCATTTCAACAGTTTTACACTAGTTTCCTAACAGTAGCTGCTATACACACATCTCCATGCTAGAAACGTGTGTTTCGGCCTCTTCTGATGTTTTTGTGACGTTTTAACCTTGTTACTGTCATTTCAACAGTTTTACATTAGTTTCTTAATAGAAGCTGTTAAAAACACTTCTCCATGCTAGTAACGTGCGTTTCGGCCTCTTCTGATGTTTTTGTGATGTTTTAACCTTGTTATTGTCATTTCAACAGGATTACATTAGTTTCTTAATAGAAGCTGTTAAACACACTTCTCCATGCTAGAAACGTGCGTTTTGGCCTCTTCTGGTGTTTTTGTGATGTTTTAACCTTGTTACTGTCATTTCAACAGGATTACATTAGTTTCTTAATAAAAGCCGTTAAACACACTTCTCCATGCTAGAAACGTGCTTTTCGGCCTATTCTGGGCTTTTTGTGATGTTTTAACCTTGTTACTGTCATTTCAACAGGATTACATTAGTTTCTAATTAGAAGGTGTTAAACACACTTCTCTATAATAGAAACGTGCGTTTCGGCCTCTTCTGATATTTTTGTGACGTTTCAAGCTTGTTACTGTCATTTCAACAGTTTTACACTAGTTTCCTAACAGTAGCTGCTATACACACATCTCCATGCTAGAAACGTAAGTTTCGGCCTCTTCTGATGTTTTTGTGATGTTTTAACCTTGTTACTGTCATTTCAACAGGATTACATTAGTTTCTTAATAAAAGCCGTTAAACACACTTCTCCATGCTAGAAACGTGCTTTTCGGCCTCTTCTGATGTTTTTGTGATGTTTTAACCTTGTTACTGTCATTTCAACAGGATTACATTAGTTTCTTAATAGAAGCTGTTAAACACACTTCTCCATGCTAGAAACGTGCGTTTCGGCCTCTTCTGGGCTTTTTGTGACGTTTCAAGCTTGTTACTGTCATTTCAACAGGATTACATTAGTTTCTTAATAGAAGGTGTTAAACACACTTCTCTGTAATAAAAACGTGCGTTTCGGCCTCTTCTGATGTTTTTGTGATGTTTTAACCTTGTTACTGTCATTTCAACAGTTTTACACTAGTTCCCTAACAGTAGCTGCTATACACACTTCTCCATGCTAGAAACGTCTGTTTTGGCCTCTTCTGGTGTTTTTGTGATGTTTTAACCTTGTTACTGTCATTTCAACAGGATTACATTAGTTTCTTAATAGAAGCTGTTAAACACACTTCTCCATGCTAGAAACATGCGTTTTGGCCTCTTCTGGTGTTTTTGTGATGTTTTAACCTTGTTTTTTGTCATTTCAACAGGATTACATTAGTTTCTTAATAAAAGCCGTTAAACACACTTCTCCATGCTAGAAACGTGCGTTTCGGCCTCTTCTGATGTTTTTGTGATGTTTTAACCTTGTTACTGTCATTTCAACAGGATTACATTAGTTTCTTAATAGAAGGTGTTAAACACACTTCTCTATAATAGAAACGTGCGTTTCGGCCTCTTCTGATGTTTTTGTGTAGTTTCAAGCTTGTTACTGTCATTTCAACAGTTTTACACTAGTTTCTTAACAGTAGCTGCTATACACACATCTCCATGCTAGAAACGTGTGTTTCGGCCTCTTCTGATGTTTTTGTGACGTTTTAACCTTGTTACTGTCATTTCAACAGGATTACATTAGTTTCTTAATAGAAGCTGTTAAACACACTTCTCCATGCTAGAAACGTGTGTTTCGGCCTCTTCTGATGTTTTTGTGTAGTTTCAAGCTGGTTACTGTCATTTCAACAGTTTTACACTAGTTTCCTAACAGTAGCTGCTATACACACATCTCCATGCTAGAAACGTGTGTTTCGGCCTCTTCTGATGTTTTTGTGACGTTTTAACCTTGTTACTGTCATTTCAACAGGATTACATTAGTTTCTTAATAAAAGCCGTTAAACACACATCTCCATGCTAGAAACGTGCGTTTCGGCCTCTTCTGATGTTTTTGTGATGTTTTAACCTTGTTACTGTCATTTCAACAGGATTACATTAGTTTCTTAATAGAAGCTGTTAAACACACTTCTCCATGCTAGAAACGTGCGTTTTGGCCTCTTCTGGTGTTTTTGTGATGTTTTAACCTTGTTACTGTCATTTCAACAGGATTACATTAGTTTCTTAATAAAAGCCGTTAAACACACTTCTCCATGCTAGAAACGTGCTTTTCGACCTATTCTGGGCTTTTTGTGATGTTTTAACCTTGTTACTGTCATTTCAACAGGATTACATTAGTTTCTAATTAGAAGGTGTTAAACACACTTCTCTATAATAGAAACGTGCGTTTCGGCCTCTTCTGATATTTTTGTGACGTTTCAAGCTTGTTACTGTCATTTCAACAGTTTTACACTAGTTTCTTAACAGTAGCTGCTATACACACATCTCCATGCTAGAAAAGTGTGTTTCGGCCTCTTCTGATGTTTTTGTGACATTTTAACCTTGTTACTGTCATTTCAACAGGATTACATTAGTTTCTTAATAGAAGCTGTTAAACACACTTCTCCATGCTAGAAACGTGCGTTTCGGCCTCTACTGGGCTTTTTGTGACATTTCAAGCTTGTTACTGTCATTTCAACAGGATTACATTAGTTTCTTAATAGAAGGTGTTAAACACACTTCTCTATAATAGAAACGTGCGTTTCGGCCTCTTCTGATGTTTTTGTGATGTTTTAACCTTGTTACTGTCATTTCAACAGGATTACATTAGTTTCTTAATAGAAGCTGTTAAACACACTTCTCCATGCTAGAAACGTGCGTTTCGGCCTCTACTGGGCTTTTTGTGACATTTCAAGCTTGTTACTGTCATTTCAACAGGATTACATTAGTTTCTTAATAGAAGGTGTTAAACACACTTCTCTATAATAGAAACGTGCGTTTCGGCCTCTTCTGATGTTTTTGTGATGTTTTAACCTTGTTACTGTCATTTCAACAGGATTACATTAGTTTCTTAATAGAAGCTGTTAAACACACTTCTCCATGCTAGAAACGTGCTTTTCGGCCTATTCTGGGCTTTTTGTGATGTTTTAACCTTGTTACTGTCATTTCAACAGGATTACATTAGTTTCTGAATAGAAGCTTTTAAAAACATATCTCCATGCTAGAAACGTGCGTTTCGGCCTCTTCTGATGTTTTTGTGATGTTTTAACCTTGTTACTGTCATTTCAACAGGATTACATTAGTTTCTTAATAGAAGCTGTTAAACACACTTCTCCATGCTAGAAACGTGCGTTTCGGCCTATTCTGGGCTTTTTGTGACGTTTCAAGCTTGTTACTGTCATTTCAACAGTTTTACACTAGTTTCTTAACAGTAGCTGTTAAACAAACTTCTCCATGCTAGAAACGTGCGTTTTGTCCTCTTCTGGTGTTTTTGTGATGTTTTAACCTTGTTACTGTCATTTCAACAGGATTACATTAGTTTCTTAATAGAAGCTGTTAAACACACTTCTCCATGCTGGAAACGTGCGTTTCGGCCTATTCTGGTGTTTTTGTGATGTTTTAACCTTGTTACTGTCATTTCAACAGGATTACATTAGTTTCTTAATAGAAGCTTTTAAACACACTTCTCCATGCTAGAAACGTTCGTTTCGGCCTCTTCTGATGTTTTTGTGATGTTTTAACCTTGTTACTGTCATTTCAACAGGATTACATTAGTTTCTTAATATAAGCTTTTAAACACACATCTCCATGCTAGAAACGTGCGTTTCGGCCTCTTCTGATGTTTTTGTGATGTTTTAACCTTGTTACTGTCATTTCAACAGGATTACATTAGTTTCTTAATAGAAGCTGTTAAACACACTTCTCCATGCTAGAAACGTGCTTTTCGGCCTCTTCTGGGCTTTTTGTGACGTTTCAAGCTTGTTACTGTCATTTCAACAGGATTACATTAGTTTCTTAATAGAAGGTGTTAAACACACTTCTCCATGCTAGAAACGTGCTTTTCGGCCTCTTCTGGGCTTTTTGTGACGTTTCAAGCTTGTTACTGTCATTTCAACAGGATTACATTAGTTTCTTAATAGAAGGTGTTAAACACACTTCTCTATAATAGAAACGTGCGTTTCGGCCTCTTTTGATGATTTTCTGATGTTTTAACCTTGTTACTGTCATTTCAACAGGATTACATTAGTTTCTTAATAGAAGCTGTTAAACACACATCTCCATGCTAGAAACGTGCGTTTCGGCCTCTTCTATGTTTTTGTGACATTTCAAGGTTGTTACTGTCATTTCGACAGTTTTACACTAGTTTCCTAACAGTAGCTGCTATACACACATCTCCATGCTAGAAACGTGCGTTTCGGCCTCTTCTGATGTTTTTGTGACGTTTCAAGCTTGTTACTGTCATTTCAACAGTTTTACACTAGTTTCTTAACAGTAGCTGCTATACACACATCTCCATCCTAGAAACGTGTGTTTCGGCCTCTTCTGATGTTTTTGTGACGTTTTAACCTGGTTACTGTCATTTCAACAGGATTACATTAGTTTCTTAATAGAAGCTGTTAAACACACTTCTCCATGCTAGAAACATGCGTTTCGGCGTCTTCTGGGCTTTTTGTGACGTTTCAAGCTTGTTACTGTCATTTCAACAGGTTTACATTAGTTTCTTAATAGAAGCTGTTAAACACACTTCTCCATGCTAGAAACGTGCGTTTTGGCCTCTTCTGGTGTTTTTGTGATGTTTTAACCTTGTTACTGTCATTTCAACAGGATTACATTAGTTTCTTAATAGAAGCCGTTAAACACACTTCTCCATGCTAGAAACGTGCTTTTCGGCCTATTCTGGGCTTTTTGTGATGTTTTAACCTTGTTACTGTCATTTCAACAGGATTACATTAGTTTCTAATTAGAAGGTGTTAAACACACTTCTCTATAATAGAAACGTGCGTTTCGGCCTCTTCTGATATTTTTGTGACGTTTCAAGCTTGTTACTGTCATTTCAACAGTTTTACACTAGTTTCCTAACAGTAGCTGCTATACACACATCTCCATGCTAGAAACGTAAGTTTCGGCCTCTTCTGATGTTTTTGTGATGTTTTAACCTTGTTACTGTCATTTCAACAGGATTACATTAGTTTCTTAATAAAAGCCGTTAAACACACTTCTCCATGCTAGAAACGTGCTTTTCGGCCTCTTCTGATGTTTTTGTGATGTTTTAACCTTGTTACTGTCATTTCAACAGGATTACATTAGTTTCTTAATAGAAGCTGTTAAACACACTTCTCCATGCTAGAAACGTGCGTTTCGGCCTCTTCTGGGCTTTTTGTGACGTTTCAAGCTTGTTACTGTCATTTCAACAGGATTACATTAGTTTCTTAATAGAAGGTGTTAAACACACTTCTCTGTAATAAAAACGTGCGTTTCGGCCTCTTCTGATGTTTTTGTGATGTTTTAACCTTGTTACTGTCATTTCAACAGTTTTACACTAGTTCCCTAACAGTAGCTGCTATACACACTTCTCCATGCTAGAAACGTCTGTTTTGGCCTCTTCTGGTGTTTTTGTGATGTTTTAACCTTGTTACTGTCATTTCAACAGGATTACATTAGTTTCTTAATAGAAGCTGTTAAACACACTTCTCCATGCTAGAAACATGCGTTTTGGCCTCTTCTGGTGTTTTTGTGATGTTTTAACCTTGTTTTTTGTCATTTCAACAGGATTACATTAGTTTCTTAATAAAAGCCGTTAAACACACTTCTCCATGCTAGAAACGTGCGTTTCGGCCTCTTCTGATGTTTTTGTGATGTTTTAACCTTGTTACTGTCATTTCAACAGGATTACATTAGTTTCTTAATAGAAGGTGTTAAACACACTTCTCTATAATAGAAACGTGCGTTTCGGCCTCTTCTGATGTTTTTGTGTAGTTTCAAGCTTGTTACTGTCATTTCAACAGTTTTACACTAGTTTCTTAACAGTAGCTGCTATACACACATCTCCATGCTAGAAACGTGTGTTTCGGCCTCTTCTGATGTTTTTGTGACGTTTTAACCTTGTTACTGTCATTTCAACAGGATTACATTAGTTTCTTAATAGAAGCTGTTAAACACACTTCTCCATGCTAGAAACGTGTGTTTCGGCCTCTTCTGATGTTTTTGTGTAGTTTCAAGCTGGTTACTGTCATTTCAACAGTTTTACACTAGTTTCCTAACAGTAGCTGCTATACACACATCTCCATGCTAGAAACGTGTGTTTCGGCCTCTTCTGATGTTTTTGTGACGTTTTAACCTTGTTACTGTCATTTCAACAGGATTACATTAGTTTCTTAATAAAAGCCGTTAAACACACATCTCCATGCTAGAAACGTGCGTTTCGGCCTCTTCTGATGTTTTTGTGATGTTTTAACCTTGTTACTGTCATTTCAACAGGATTACATTAGTTTCTTAATAGAAGCTGTTAAACACACTTCTCCATGCTAGAAACGTGCGTTTTGGCCTCTTCTGGTGTTTTTGTGATGTTTTAACCTTGTTACTGTCATTTCAACAGGATTACATTAGTTTCTTAATAAAAGCCGTTAAACACACTTCTCCATGCTAGAAACGTGCTTTTCGACCTATTCTGGGCTTTTTGTGATGTTTTAACCTTGTTACTGTCATTTCAACAGGATTACATTAGTTTCTAATTAGAAGGTGTTAAACACACTTCTCTATAATAGAAACGTGCGTTTCGGCCTCTTCTGATATTTTTGTGACGTTTCAAGCTTGTTACTGTCATTTCAACAGTTTTACACTAGTTTCTTAACAGTAGCTGCTATACACACATCTCCATGCTAGAAAAGTGTGTTTCGGCCTCTTCTGATGTTTTTGTGACATTTTAACCTTGTTACTGTCATTTCAACAGGATTACATTAGTTTCTTAATAGAAGCTGTTAAACACACTTCTCCATGCTAGAAACGTGCGTTTCGGCCTCTACTGGGCTTTTTGTGACATTTCAAGCTTGTTACTGTCATTTCAACAGGATTACATTAGTTTCTTAATAGAAGGTGTTAAACACACTTCTCTATAATAGAAACGTGCGTTTCGGCCTCTTCTGATGTTTTTGTGATGTTTTAACCTTGTTACTGTCATTTCAACAGGATTACATTAGTTTCTTAATAGAAGCTGTTAAACACACTTCTCCATGCTAGAAACGTGCTTTTCGGCCTATTCTGGGCTTTTTGTGATGTTTTAACCTTGTTACTGTCATTTCAACAGGATTACATTAGTTTCTGAATAGAAGCTTTTAAAAACACATCTCCATGCTAGAAACGTGCGTTTCGGCCTCTTCTGATGTTTTTGTGATGTTTTAACCTTGTTACTGTCATTTCAACAGGATTACATTAGTTTCTTAATAGAAGCTGTTAAACACACTTCTCCATGCTAGAAACGTGCGTTTCGGCCTATTCTGGGCTTTTTGTGACGTTTCAAGCTTGTTACTGTCATTTCAACAGTTTTACACTAGTTTCTTAACAGTAGCTGTTAAACAAACTTCTCCATGCTAGAAACGTGCGTTTTGTCCTCTTCTGGTGTTTTTGTGATGTTTTAACCTTGTTACTGTCATTTCAACAGGATTACATTAGTTTCTTAATAGAAGCTGTTAAACACACTTCTCCATGCTGGAAACGTGCGTTTCGGCCTATTCTGGTGTTTTTGTGATGTTTTAACCTTGTTACTGTCATTTCAACAGGATTACATTAGTTTCTTAATAGAAGCTTTTAAACACACTTCTCCATGCTAGAAACGTTCGTTTCGGCCTCTTCTGATGTTTTTGTGATGTTTTAACCTTGTTACTGTCATTTCAACAGGATTACATTAGTTTCTTAATATAAGCTTTTAAACACACATCTCCATGCTAGAAACGTGCGTTTCGGCCTCTTCTGATGTTTTTGTGATGTTTTAACCTTGTTACTGTCATTTCAACAGGATTACATTAGTTTCTTAATAGAAGCTGTTAAACACACTTCTCCATGCTAGAAACGTGCTTTTCGGCCTCTTCTGGGCTTTTTGTGACGTTTCAAGCTTGTTACTGTCATTTCAACAGGATTACATTAGTTTCTTAATAGAAGGTGTTAAACACACTTCTCTATAATAGAAACGTGCGTTTCGGCCTCTTTTGATGATTTTCTGATGTTTTAACCTTGTTACTGTCATTTCAACAGGATTACATTAGTTTCTTAATAGAAGCTGTTAAACACACATCTCCATGCTAGAAACGTGCGTTTCGGCCTCTTCTATGTTTTTGTGACATTTCAAGGTTGTTACTGTCATTTCGACAGTTTTACACTAGTTTCCTAACAGTAGCTGCTATACACACATCTCCATGCTAGAAACGTGCGTTTCGGCCTCTTCTGATGTTTTTGTGACGTTTCAAGCTTGTTACTGTCATTTCAACAGTTTTACACTAGTTTCTTAACAGTAGCTGCTATACACACATCTCCATCCTAGAAACGTGTGTTTCGGCCTCTTCTGATGTTTTTGTGACGTTTTAACCTTGTTACTGTCATTTCAACAGGATTACATTAGTTTCTTAATATAAGCTTTTAAACACACATCTCCATGCTAGAAACGTGCGTTTCGGCCTCTTCTGATGTTTTTGTGATGTTTTAACCTTGTTACTGTCATTTCAACAGGATTACATTAGTTTCTTAATAGAAGCTGTTAAACACACTTCTCCATGCTAGAAACGTGCTTTTCGGCCTCTTCTGGGCTTTTTGTGACGTTTCAAGCTTGTTACTGTCATTTCAACAGGATTACATTAGTTTCTTAATAGAAGGTGTTAAACACACTTCTCTATAATAGAAACGTGCGTTTCGGCCTCTTTTGATGATTTTCTGATGTTTTAACCTTGTTACTGTCATTTCAACAGGATTACATTAGTTTCTTAATAGAAGCTGTTAAACACACATCTCCATGCTAGAAACGTGCGTTTCGGCCTCTTCTATGTTTTTGTGACATTTCAAGGTTGTTACTGTCATTTCGACAGTTTTACACTAGTTTCCTAACAGTAGCTGCTATACACACATCTCCATGCTAGAAACGTGCGTTTCGGCCTCTTCTGATGTTTTTGTGACGTTTCAAGCTTGTTACTGTCATTTCAACAGTTTTACACTAGTTTCTTAACAGTAGCTGCTATACACACATCTCCATCCTAGAAACGTGTGTTTCGGCCTCTTCTGATGTTTTTGTGACGTTTTAACCTGGTTACTGTCATTTCAACAGGATTACATTAGTTTCTTAATAGAAGCTGTTAAACACACTTCTCCATGCTAGAAACATGCGTTTCGGCGTCTTCTGGGCTTTTTGTGACGTTTCAAGCTTGTTACTGTCATTTCAACAGGTTTACATTAGTTTCTTAATAGAAGCTGTTAAACACACTTCTCCATGCTAGAAACGTGCGTTTTGGCCTCTTCTGGTGTTTTTGTGATGTTTTAACCTTGTTACTGTCATTTCAACAGGATTACATTAGTTTCTTAATAGAAGCTGTTAGACACACTTCTCCATGCTGGAAACTTGCGTTTCGGCCTATTCTGGGCTTTTTGTGACGTTTCAAGCTTGTTACTGTCATTTCAACAGTTTTACACTAGTTTCTTAACAGTAGCTGCTATACACACATCCCCATGCTAGAAACGTGCGTTTCGGCCTCTTCTGATGTATTTGTGATGTTTTAACCTTGTTACTGTCATTTCAACAGGATTACATTAGTTTTTTAATAGAAGGTGTTAAACACACTTCTCTATAATAGAAACGTGCGTTTCGGCCTCTTCTGATGTTTTTGTGATGTTTTAACCTTGTTACTGTCATTTCAACAGGATTACATTAGTTTTTTAATAGAAGGTGTTAAACACACTTCTCCATGCTGGAAACGTGCTTTTCGGCCTATTCTGGTGTTTTTGTGATGTTTTAACCTTGTTACTGTCATTTCAACAGGATTACATTAGTTTCTTAATAGAAGCTTTTAAACACACTTCTCCATGCTAGAAACGTTCGTTTCGGCCTCTTCTGATGTTTTTGTGATGTTTTAACCTTGTTACTGTCATTTCAACAGGATTACATTAGTTTCTTAATATAAGCTGTTAAACACACTTCTCCATGCTAGAAACGTGCTTTTCGGCCTCTTCTGGGCTTTTTGTGACGTTTCAAGCTTGTTACTGTCATTTCAACAGGATTACATTAGTTTCTTAATAGAAGGTGTTAAACACACTTCTCTATAATAGAAACGGGCGTTTCGGCCTCTTTTGATGATTTTCTGATGTTTTAACCTTGTTACTGTCATTTCAACAGGATTACATTAGTTTCTTAATAGAAGCTGTTAAATACACTTCTCCATGCTAGAAACGTGCTTTTCGGCCTCTTCTGGGCTTTTTGTGACGTTTCAAGCTTGTTACTGTCATTTCAACAGGATTACATTAGTTTCTTAATAGAAGGTGTTAAACACACTTCTCTATAATAGAAACGTGCGTTTCGGCCTCTTTTGATGATTTTCTGATGTTTTAACCTTGTTACTGTCATTTCAACAGGATTACATTAGTTTCTTAATAGAAGCTGTTAAACACACTTCTCCATGCTAGAAACGTGCGTTTTGGCCTCTTCTGGTGTTTTTGTGATGTTTTAACCTTGTTACTGTCATTTCAACAGGATTACATTAGTTTCTTAATAGAAGCTGTTAAACACACTTCTCCATGCTGGAAACGTGCGTTTCGGCCTATTCTGGGCTTTTTGTGACATTTCAAGGTTGTTACTGTCATTTCGACAGTTTTACACTAGTTTCCTAACAGTAGCTGCTATACACACATCTCCATGCTAGAAACGTGCGTTTCGGCCTCTTCTGATGTTTTTGTGATGTTTTAACCTTGTTACTGTCATTTCAACAGGATTACATTAGTTTCTTAATAGAAGGTGTTAAACACACTTCTCTATAATAGAAACGTGCGTTTCGGCCTCTTCTGATGTTTTTGTGACGTTTCAAGCTTGTTACTGTCATTTCAACAGTTTTACACTAGTTTCTTAACAGTAGCTGCTATACACACATCTCCATGCTAGAAACGTGTGTTTCGGCCTCTTCTGATGTTTTTGTGACGTTTTAACCTGGTTACTGTCATTTCAACAGGATTACATTAGTTTCTTAATAGAAGCTGTTAAACACACTTCTCCATGCTAGAAACATGCGTTTCGGCGTCTTCTGGGCTTTTTGTGACGTTTCAAGCTTGTTACTGTCATTTCAACAGGTTTACATTAGTTTCTTAATAGAAGCTGTTAAACACACTTCTCCATGCTAGAAACGTGCGTTTTGGCCTCTTCTGGTGTTTTTGTGATGTTTTAACCTTGTTACTGTCATTTCAACAGGATTACATTAGTTTCTTAATAGAAGCTGTTAGACACACTTCTCCATGCTGGAAACTTGCGTTTCGGCCTATTCTGGGCTTTTTGTGACGTTTCAAGCTTGTTACTGTCATTTCAACAGTTTTACACTAGTTTCTTAACAGTAGCTGCTATACACACATCCCCATGCTAGAAACGTGCGTTTCGGCCTCTTCTGATGTATTTGTGATGTTTTAACCTTGTTACTGTCATTTCAACAGGATTACATTAGTTTTTTAATAGAAGGTGTTAAACACACTTCTCTATAATAGAAACGTGCGTTTCGGCCTCTTCTGATGTTTTTGTGATGTTTTAACCTTGTTACTGTCATTTCAACAGGATTACATTAGTTTTTTAATAGAAGGTGTTAAACACACTTCTCCATGCTGGAAACGTGCGTTTCGGCCTATTCTGGTGTTTTTGTGATGTTTTAACCTTGTTACTGTCATTTCAACAGGATTACATTAGTTTCTTAATAGAAGCTTTTAAACACACTTCTCCATGCTAGAAACGTTCGTTTCGGCCTCTTCTGATGTTTTTGTGATGTTTTAACCTTGTTACTGTCATTTCAACAGGATTACATTAGTTTCTTAATATAAGCTGTTAAACACACTTCTCCATGCTAGAAACGTGCTTTTCGGCCTCTTCTGGGCTTTTTGTGACGATTCAAGCTTGTTACTGTCATTTCAACAGGATTACATTAGTTTCTTAATAGGAGGTGTTAAACACACTTCTCTATAATAGAAACGTGCGTTTCGGCCTCTTTTGATGATTTTCTGATGTTTTAACCTTGTTACTGTCATTTCAACAGGATTACATTAGTTTCTTAATAGAAGCTGTTAAACACACTTCTCCATGCTAGAAACGTGCTTTTCGGCCTCTTCTGGGCTTTTTGTGACGTTTCAAGCTTGTTACTGTCATTTCAACAGGATTACATTAGTTTCTTAATAGAAGGTGTTAAACACACTTCTCTATAATAGAAACGTGCGTTTCGGCCTCTTTTGATGATTTTCTGATGTTTTAACCTTGTTACTGTCATTTCAACAGGATTACATTAGTTTCTTAATAGAAGCTGTTAAACACACTTCTCCATGCTGGAAACGTGCGTTTCGGCCTATTCTGGGCTTTTTGTGACGTTTCAAGCTTGTTACTGTCATTTCAACAGTTTTACACTAGTTTCCTAACAGTAGCTGCTATACACACATCTCCATGCTAGAAACGTGCGTTTCGGCCTCTTCTGATGTTTTTGTTCTGTTTTAACCTTGTTACTGTCATTTCAACAGGATTACATTAGTTTCTTAATAGAAGCTGTTAAACACACTTCTCCATGCTGGAAACGTGCGTTTTGGCCTCTTCTGGTGTTTTTGTGATGTTTTAACCTTGTTACTGTCATTTCAACAGGATTACATTAGTTTCTTAATAGAAGCTGTTAAACACACTTCTCCATGCTGGAAACGTGCGTTTCGGCCTATTCTGGGCTTTTTGTGACATTTCAAGCTTGTTACTGTCATTTCAACAGTTTTACACTAGTTTCTTAACAGTAGCTGCTATACACACATCTCCATGCTAGAAACGTGCGTTTCGGCCTCTTCTGATGTTTTTGTGACGTTTCAAGGTTGTTACTGTCATTTCAACAGTTTTACACTAGTTTCCTAACAGTAGCTGCTATACACACATCTCCATGCTAGAAACGTGCGTTTCGGCCTCTTCTGATGTTTTTGTGATGTTTTAACCTTGTTACTGTCATTTCAACAGGATTACATTAGTTTCTTAATAGAAGGTGTTAAACACACTTCTCCATGCTGGAAACGTGCGTTTCGGCCTATTCTGGGCTTTTTGTGACGTTTCAAGCTTGTTACTGTCATTTCAACAGTTTTACACTAGTTTCTTAACAGTAGCTGCTATACACACATCTCCATGCTAGAAACGTGCGTTTCGGCCTCTTTTATGTTTTTGTGACGTTTCAAGGTTGTTACTGTCATTTCAACAGGATTACATTAGTTTCTTAATTAAAGCTGTTAAACACACTTCTCCATGCTAGAAACGTGCGTTTCGGCCTATTCTGATGTTTTTGTGATGTTTTAACCTTGTTACTGTCATTTCAACAGGATTACATTAGTTTCTTAATATAAGCTTTTAAACACACATCTCCATGCTAGAAACGTGCGTTTCGGCCTCTTCTGATGTTTTTGTGATGTTTTAACCTTGTTACTGTCATTTCAACAGGATTACATTAGTTTCTTAATAGAAGGTGTTAAACACACTTCTCTATAATAGAAACGTGCGTTTCGGCCTCTTCTGATGTTTTTGTGACGTTTCAAGCTTGTTACTGTCATTTCAACAGTTTTACACTAGTTTCTTAACAATAGCTGCTATACACACATCTCCATGCTAGAAACGTGTGTTTCGGCCTCTTCTGATGTTTTTGTGACGTTTTAACCTGGTTACTGTCATTTCAACAGGATTACATTAGTTTCTTAATAGAAGCTGTTAAACACACTTCTCCATGCTAGAAACATGCGTTTCGGCGTCTTCTGGGCTTTTTGTGACGTTTCAAGCTTGTTACTTTCATTTCAACAGGTTTACATTAGTTTCTTAATAGAAGCTGTTAAACACACTTCTCCATGCTAGAAACGTGCGTTTTGGCCTCTTCTGGTGTTTTTGTGATGTTTTAACCTTGTTACTGTCATTTCAACAGGATTACATTAGTTTCTTAATAGAAGCTGTTAGACACACTTCTCCATGCTGGAAACTTGCGTTTCGGCCTATTCTGGGCTTTTTGTGACGTTTCAAGCTTGTTACTGTCATTTCAACAGTTTTACACTAGTTTCCTAACAGTAGCTGCTATACACACATCTCCATGCTAGAAACGTGCGTTTCGGCCTCTTCTGATGTTTTTGTGATGTTTTAACCTTGTTACTGTCATTTCAACAGGATTACATTAGTTTCTTAATAGAAGGTGTTAAACACACTTCTCTATAATAGAAACGTGCGTTTCGGCCTCTTCTGATGTTTTTGTGACGTTTCAAGCTTGTTACTGTCATTTCAACAGTTTTACACTAGTTTCTTAACAGTAGCTGCTATACACACATCTCCATGCTAGAAACGTGTGTTTCGGCCTCTTCTGATGTTTTTGTGACGTTTTAACCTGGTTACTGTCATTTCAACAGGATTACATTAGTTTCTTAATAGAAGCTGTTAAACACACTTCTCCATGCTAGAAACATGCGTTTCGGCGTCTTCTGGGCTTTTTGTGACGTTTCAAGCTTGTTACTGTCATTTCAAAAGGTTTACATTAGTTTCTTAATAGAAGCTGTTAAACACACTTCTCCATGCTAGAAACGTGCGTTTTGGCCTCTTCTGGTGTTTTTGTGATGTTTTAACCTTGTTACTGTCATTTCAACAGGATTACATTAGTTTCTTAATAGAAGCTGTTAGACACACTTCTCCTTGCTGGAAACTTGCGTTTCGGCCTATTCTGGGCTTTTTGTGACGTTTCAAGCTTGTTACTGTCATTTCAACAGTTTTACACTAGTTTCTTAACAGTAGCTGCTATACACACATCCCCATGCTAGAAACGTGCGTTTCGGCCTCTTCTGATGTATTTGTGATGTTTTAACCTTGTTACTGTCATTTCAACAGGATTACATTAGTTTTTTAATAGAAGGTGTTAAACACACTTCTCTATAATAGAAACGTGCGTTTCGGCCTCTTCTGATGTTTTTGTGATGTTTTAACCTTGTTACTGTCATTTCAACAGGATTACATTAGTTTTTTAATAGAAGGTGTTAAACACACTTCTCCATGCTGGAAACGTGCGTTTCGGCCTATTCTGGTGTTTTTGTGATGTTTTAACCTTGTTACTGTCATTTCAACAGGATTACATTAGTTTCTTAATAGAAGCTTTTAAACACACTTCTCCATGCTAGAAACGTTCGTTTTGGCCTCTTCTGATGTTTTTGTGATGTTTTAACCTTGTTACTGTCATTTCAACAGGATTACATTAGTTTCTTAATATAAGCTGTTAAACACACTTCTCCATGCTAGAAACGTGCTTTTCGGCCTCTTCTGGGCTTTTTGTGACGTTTCAAGCTTGTTACTGTCATTTCAACAGGATTACATTAGTTTCTTAATAGAAGGTGTTAAACACACTTCTCTATAATAGAAACGTGTGTTTCGGCCTCTTTTGATGATTTTCTGATGTTTTAACCTTGTTACTGTCATTTCAACAGGATTACATTAGTTTCTTAATAGAAGCTGTTAAACACACTTCTCCATGCTAGAAACGTGCTTTTCGGCCTCTTCTGGGCTTTTTGTGACGTTTCAAGCTTGTTACTGTCATTTCAACAGGATTACATTAGTTTCTTAATAGAAGGTGTTAAACACACTTCTCTATAATAGAAACGTGCGTTTCGGCCTCTTTTGATGATTTTCTGATGTTTTAACCTTGTTACTGTCATTTCAACAGGATTACATTAGTTTCTTAATAGAAGCTGTTAAACACACTTCTCCATGCTGGAAACGTGCGTTTCGGCCTATTCTGATGTTTTTGTGACGTTTCAAGGTTGTTACTGTCATTTCAACAGTTTTACACTAGTTTCCTAACAGTAGCTGCTATACACACATCTCCATGCTAGAAACGTGCGTTTCGGCCTCTTCTGATGTTTTTGTGATGTTTTAACCTTGTTACTGTCATTTCAACAGGATTACATTAGTTTCTTAATAGAAGGTGTTAAACACACTTCTCCATGCTGGAAACGTGCGTTTCGGCCTATTCTGGGCTTTTTGTGACGTTTCAAGCTTGTTACTGTCATTTCAACAGTTTTACACTAGTTTCTTAACAGTAGCTGCTATACACACATCTCCATGCTAGAAACGTGCGTTTCGGCCTCTTTTATGTTTTTGTGACGTTTCAAGGTTGTTACTGTCATTTCAACAGTTTTACACTAGTTTCCTAACAGTAGCTGCTATACACACATCTCCATGCTAGAAACGTGCGTTTCGGCCTCTTCTGATGTTTTTGTGATGTTTTAACCTTGTTACTGTCATTTCAACAGGATTACATTAGTTTCTTAATAGAAGGTGTTAAACACACTTCTCTATAATAGAAACGTGCGTTTCGGCCTCTTCTGATGTTTTTGTGACGTTTCAAGCTTGTTACTGTCATTTCAACAGTTTTACACTAGTTTCTTAACAGTAGCTGCTATACACACATCTCCATGCTAGAAACGTGTGTTTCGGCCTCTTCTGATGTTTTTGTGACGTTTTAACCTGGTTACTGTCATTTCAACAGGATTACATTAGTTTCTTAATAGAAGCTGTTAAACACACTTCTCCATGCTAGAAACATGCGTTTCGGCGTCTTCTGGGCTTTTTGTGACGTTTCAAGCTTGTTACTGTCATTTCAACAGGTTTACATTAGTTTCTTAATAGAAGCTGTTAAACACACTTCTCCATGCTAGAAACGTGCGTTTTGGCCTCTTCTGGTGTTTTTGTGATGTTTTAACCTTGTTACTGTCATTTCAACAGGATTACATTAGTTTCTTAATAGAAGCTGTTAGACACACTTCTCCATGCTGGAAACGTGCGTTTCGGCCTATTCTGGGCTTTTTGTGACGTTTCAAGCTTGTTACTGTCATTTCAACAGTTTTACACTAGTTTCTTAACAGTAGCTGCTATACACACATCCCCATGCTAGAAACGTGCGTTTCGGCCTCTTCTGATGTATTTGTGATGTTTTAACCTTGTTACTGTCATTTCAACAGGATTACATTAGTTTTTTAATAGAAGGTGTTAAACACACTTCTCTATAATAGAAACGTGCGTTTCGGCCTCTTCTGATGTTTTTGTGATTTTTGAACCTTGTTACTGTCATTTCAACAGGATTACATTAGTTTCTTAATAGAAGCTTTTAAACACACATCTCCATGCTAGAAACGTGCGTTTCGGCCTCTTCTGATGTTTTTGTGATTTTTGAACCTTGTTACTGTCATTTCAACAGTTTTACACTAGTTTCCTAACAGTAGCTTCTATACACACATCTCCATGCTAGAAACGTGCGTTTCGGCCTCTTCTTATGTTTTTGTGACGTTTCAAGCTTGTTACTGTCATTTCAACAGGATTACATTAGTTTCTTAATAGAAGGTGTTAAACACACTTCTCCATGTTAGAAACGTGTGTTTTGGCCTCTTCTGGGCTCTTTGTGACGTTTCAAGCTTGTTACTGTCATTTCAACAGTTTTACACTAGTTTCTTAATAAAAGCTGTTAAACACACTTCTCCATGCTAGAAACGTGCGTTTCGGCCTCTTCTGGGCTTTTTGTGACGTTTCAAGCTTGTTACTGTCATTTCAACAGGATTACATTAGTTTCTTAATAGAAGGTGTTAAACACACTTCTCTATAATAGAAACGTGCGTTTCGGCCTCTTCTGATGATTTTCTGATGTTTTAACCTTGTTACTGTCATTTCAACAGTTTTACACTAGTTCCCTAACAGTAGCTGCTATACACACTTCTCCATGCTAGAAACGTGCGTTTTGGCCTCTTCTGGTGTTTTTGTGATGTTTTAACCTTGTTACTGTCATTTCAACAGGATTACATTAGTTTCTTAATAGAAGCTGTTAAACACACTTCTCCATGCTGGAAACGTGCGTTTCGGCCTATTCTGGGCTTTTTGTGACGTTTCAAGCTTGTTACTGTCATTTCAACAGGATTACATTAGTTTCTTAATAGAAGCTGTTAAAAACACTTCTCCATGCTAGAAACGTGCGTTTCTGCCTCTTCTGGTGTTTTTGTGATGTTTTAACCTTGTTACTGTCATTTCAACAGGATTACATTAGTTTCTTAATAGAAGCTGTTAAACACACTTCTCCATGCTGGAAACGTGCGTTTCGGCCTATTCTGGGCTTTTTGTGACGTTTCAAGCTTGTTACTGTCATTTCAACAGTTTTACACTAGTTTCTTAACAGTAGCTGCTATACACACATCTCTATGCTAGAAACGTGTGTTTCGGCCTCTTCTGATGTTTTTGTGACGTTTTAACCTTGTTACTGTCATTTCAACAGGATTACATTAGTTTCTTAATAGAAGCTGTTAAACACACTTCTCCATGCTAGAAACGTGCGTTTTGGCCTCTTCTGGTGTTTTTGTGATGTTTTAACCTTGTTACTGTCATTTCAACAGGATTTCATTAGTTTCTTAATAGAAGGTGTTAAACACACTTCTCCATGCTAGAAACGTGCGTTTTGGCCTCTTCTGGTGTTTTTGTGATGTTTTAACCTTGTTACTGTCATTTCAACAGGATTACATTAGTTTCTTAATAGAAGCTGTTAAACACACTTCTCCATGCTGGAAACGTGCGTTTCGGCCTATTCTGGGCTTTTTGTGACGTTTCAAGCTTGTTACTGTCATTTCAACAGTTTTACACTAGTTTCTTAACAGTAGCTGCTATACACACATCTCCATGCTAGAAACGTGCGTTTCGACCTCTTCTGATGTTTTTGTGACGTTTCAAGCTTGTTACTGTCATTTCAACAGTTTTACACTAGTTTCTTAATTAAAGCTGTTAAACACACTTCTCCATGCTAGAAACGTGCGTTTCGGCCTCTTCTGATGTTTTTGTGACGTTTCAAGCTTGTTACTGTCATTTCAACAGTTTTACACTAGTTTCTTAACAGTAGCTGCTATACACACATCTCCATGCTAGAAACGTGCGTTTCGGCCTCTTCTGATGTTTTTGTGACGTTTCAAGCTTGTTACTGTCATTTCAACAGTTTTACATTAGTTTCCTAACAGTAGCTGCTATACACACTTCTCCATGCTAGAAACGTGCGTTTTGGCCTCTTCTGGTGTTTTTGTGATGTTTTAACCTTGTTACTGTCATTTCAACAGGATTACATTAGTTTCTTAATAGAAGCTGTTAAAAACACTTCTCCATGCTAGAAACGTGCGTTTCTGCCTCTTCTGGTGTTTTTGTGATGTTTTAACCTTGTTACTGTCATTTCAACAGGATTACATTAGTTTCTTAATAGAAGCTGTTAAACACACTTCTCCATGCTGGAAACGTGCGTTTCGGCCTATTCTGGGCTTTTTGTGACGTTTCAAGCTTGTTACTGTCATTTCAACAGTTTTACACTAGTTTCTTAATAGAAGCTGTTAAACACACTTCTCCATGCTAGAAACGTGCGTTTTGGCCTCTTCTGGTGTTTTTGTGATGTTTTAACCTTGTTACTGTCATTTCAACAGGATTACATTAGTTTCTTAATAGAAGGTGTTAAACACACTTCTCCATGCTAGAAACGTGCGTTTTGGCCTCTTCTGGTGTTTTTGTGATGTTTTAACCTTGTTACTGTCATTTCAACAGGATTACATTAGTTTCTTAATAGAAGCTTTTAAACACACATCTCCATGCTAGAAACGTGCGTTTCGGCCTCTTCTGATGTTTTTGTGACGTTTCAAGCTTGTTACTGTCATTTCAACAGTTTTACACTAGTTTCTTAACAGTAGCTGCTATACACACATCTCCATGCTAGAAACGTGCGTTTCGGCCTCTTCTGATGTTTTTGTGACGTTTCAAGCTTGTTACTGTCATTTCAACAGTTTTACATTAGTTTCCTAACAGTAGCTGCTATACACACATCTCCATGCTAGAAGCGTGCGTTTCAGCCTCTTCTGATGTTTTTGTGATGTTTTAACCTTGTTACTGTCATTTCAACAGGATTACATTAGTTTCTTAATAGAACCTTTTAAACACACATCTCCATGCTAGAAACGTGCGTTTCGGCCTCTTCTGATGTTTTTGTGACGTTTCAAGCTTGTTACTGTCATTTCAACAGTTTTACACTAGTTTCTTAACAGTAGCTGCTATACACACATCTCCATGCTAGAAACGTGTGTTTCGGCCTCTTCTGATGTTTTTGTGACGTTTTAACCTTGTTACTGTCATTTCAACAGGATTACATTAGTTTCTTAATAGAAGCTGTTAAACACACTTCTCTATAATAGAAACGTGCGTTTCGGCCTCTTCTGATGTTTTTGTGATGTTTTTACCTTGTTACTGTCATTTCAACAGGATTACATTAGTTTCTTAACAGTAGCTGCTATACACACATCTCCATGCTAGAAACGTGCGTTTCGGCCTCTTCTGATGTTTTTGTGACGTTTCAAGGTTGTTACTGTCATTTCAACAGTTTTACACTAGTTTCCTAACAGTAGGTGCTATACACACATCTCCATGCTAGAAACGTGCGTTTCGGCCTCTTCTGATGTTTTTGTGATGTTTTAACCTTGTTACTGTCATTTCAACAGGATTACATTAGTTTCTTAATAGAAGGTGTTAAACACACTTCTCCATGCTGGAAACGTGCGTTTCGGCCTATTCTGGGCTTTTTGTGACGTTTCAAGCTTGTTACTGTCATTTCAACAGTTTTACACTAGTTTCTTAACAGTAGCTGCTATACACACATCTCCATGCTAGAAACGTGCGTTTCGGCCTCTTTTATGTTTTTGTGACGTTTCAAGGTTGTTACTGTCATTTCAACAGTTTTACACTAGTTTCCTAACAGTAGCTGCTATACACACATCTCCATGCTAGAAACGTGCGTTTCGGCCTCTTCTGATGTTTTTGTGATGTTTTAACCTTGTTACTGTCATTTCAACAGGATTACATTAGTTTCTTAATAGAAGGTGTTAAACACACTTCTCTATAATAGAAACGTGCGTTTCGGCCTCTTCTGATGTTTTTGTGACGTTTCAAGCTTGTTACTGTCATTTCAACAGTTTTACACTAGTTTCTTAACAGTAGCTGCTATACACACATCTCCATGCTAGAAACGTGTGTTTCGGCCTCTTCTGATGTTTTTGTGACGTTTTAACCTGGTTACTGTCATTTCAACAGGATTACATTAGTTTCTTAATAGAAGCTGTTAAACACACTTCTCCATGCTAGAAACATGCGTTTCGGCGTCTTCTGGGCTTTTTGTGACGTTTCAAGCTTGTTACTGTCATTTCAACAGGTTTACATTAGTTTCTTAATAGAAGCTGTTAAACACACTTCTCCATGCTAGAAACGTGCGTTTTGGCCTCTTCTGGTGTTTTTGTGATGTTTTAACCTTGTTACTGTCATTTCAACAGGATTACATTAGTTTCTTAATAGAAGCTGTTAAAAACACTTCTCCATGCTAGAAACGTGCGTTTCTGCCTCTTCTGGTGTTTTTGTGATGTTTTAACCTTGTTACTGTCATTTCAACAGGATTACATTAGTTTCTTAATAGAAGCTGTTAAACACACTTCTCCATGCTGGAAACGTGCGTTTCGGCCTATTCTGGGCTTTTTGTGACGTTTCAAGCTTGTTACTGTCATTTCAACAGTTTTACACTAGTTTCTTAACAGTAGCTGCTATACACACATCTCCATGCTAGAAACGTGCGTTTCGACCTCTTCTGATGTTTTTGTGACGTTTCAAGCTTGTTACTGTCATTTCAAAAGTTTTACACTAGTTTCCTAACAGTAGCTGCTATACACACATCTCCATGCTAGAAACGTGCGTTTCGGCCTCTTCTGATGTTTTTGTGATGTTTTAACCTTGTTACTGTCATTTCAACAGTATTACATTAGTTTTTCAATAGAAGCTGTTAAACACACTTCTCCATGCTAGAAACGTGCGTTTCGGCCTCTTCTGATGTTTTTGTGATGTTTTAACCTTGTTACTGTCATTTCAACAGGATTACATTAGTTTCTTAATAGAAGCTGTTAAAAACACTTCTCCATGCTGGAAACGTGCGTTTCGGCCTATTCTGGGCTTTTTGTGACGTTTCAAGCTTGTTACTGTCATTTCAACAGTTTTACACTAGTTTCTTAACAGTAGCTGCTATACACACATCTCCATGCTAGAAACGTGCGTTTCGGCCTCTTCTGATGTTTTTGTGATGTTTTAACCTTGTTACTGTCATTTCAACAGGATTACATTAGTTTCTTAATAGAAGCTGTTAAACACACTTCTCCATGCTAGAAACGTGCGTTTTGGCCTCTTCTGGTGTTTTTGTGATGTTTTAACCTTGTTACTGTCATTTCAACAGGATTACATTAGTTTCTTAATAGAAGCTGTTAAACACACTTCTCCATGCTAGAAACGTGCGTTTTGGCCTATTCTGATGTTTTTGTGATGTTTTAACCTTGTTACTGTCATTTCAACAGGATTACATTAGTTTCTTAATATAAGCTTTTAAACACACATCTCCATGCTAGAAACGTGCGTTTCGGCCTCTTCTGATGTTTTCGTGATGTTTTAACCTTGTTACTGTCATTTCAACAGGATTACATTAGTTTCTTAATAGAAGCTGTTAAACACACTTCTCCATGCTGGAAACGTGCGTTTCGGCCTATTCTGGGCTTTTTGTGACGTTTCAAGCTTGTTACTGTCATTTCAACAGTTTTACACTAGTTTCTTAACAGTAGCTGCTATACACACATCTCCATGCTAGAAACGTGCGTTTCGACCTCTTCTGATGTTTTTGTGACGTTTCAAGCTTGTTACTGTCATTTCAACAGTTTTACACTAGTTTCCTAACAGTAGCTGTTAAACACACTTCTCCATGCTGGAAACGTGCGTTTCGGCCTATTCTGGGCTTTTTGTGACGTTTCAAGCTTGTTACTGTCATTTTAACAGTTTTACACTAGTTTCTTAACAGTAGCTGCTATACACACATCTCCATGCTAGAAACGTGCGTTTCGGCCTCTTCTGATGTTTTTGTGACGTTTCAATCTTGTTACTGTCATTTCAACAGTTTTACACTAGTTTCCTAACAGTAGCTGCTATACACACATCTCCATGCTAGAAACGTGCGTTTCGGCCTCTTCTGATGTTTTTGTGATGTTTTAACCTTGTTACTGTCATTTCAACAGGATTACATTAGTTTCTTAATAGAAGCTTTTAAACACACATCTCCATGCTAGAAACGTGCGTTTCGGCCTCTTCTGATGTTTTTGTGACGTTTCAAGCTTGTTACTGTCATTTCAACAGTTTTACACTAGTTTCCTAACAGTAGCTGCTATACACACATCTCCATGCTAGAAACGTGCGTTTCGGCCTCTTCTGATGTTTTTGTGATGTTTTAACCTTGTTACTGTCATTTCAACAGTATTACATTAGTTTCTTAATAGAAGCTGTTAAACACACTTCTCTATAATAGAAACGTGCGTTTCGGCCTCTTCTGATGTTTTTGTGATGTTTTAACCTTGTTACTGTCATTTCAACAGGATTACATTAGTTTCTTAATAGAAGCTGTTAAAAACACTTCTCCATGCTGGAAACACGCGTTTCGGCCTATTCTGGGCTTTTTGTGACGTTTCAAGCTTGTTACTGTCATTTCAACAGTTTTACACTAGTTTCTTAACAGTAGCTGCTATACACACATCTCCATGCTAGAAACGTGCGTTTCGGCCTCTTCTGATGTTTTTGTGATGTTTTAACCTTGTTACTGTCATTTCAACAGGATTACATTAGTTTCTTAATAGAAGCTGTTAAACACACTTCTCCATGCTAGAAACGTGCGTTTTGGCCTATTCTGATGTTTTTGTGATGTTTTAACCTTGTTACTGTCATTTCAACAGGATTACATTAGTTTCTTAATATAAGCTTTTAAACACACATCTCCATGCTAGAAACGTGCGTTTCGGCCTCTTCTGATGTTTTTGTGATGTTTTAACCTTGTTACTGTCATTTCAACAGGATTACATTAGTTTCTTAATAGAAGCTGTTAAACACACTTCTCCATGCTAGAAACGTGCGTTTTGGCCTCTTCTGGTGTTTTTGTGATGTTTTAACCTTGTTACTGTCATTTCAACAGGATTACATTAGTTTCTTAATAGAAGCTGTTAAACACACTTCTCCATGCTGGAAACGTGCGTTTCGGCCTATTCTGGGCTTTTTGTGACGTTTCAAGCTTGTTACTGTCATTTCAACAGTTTTACACTAGTTTCTTAACAGTAGCTGCTATACACACATCTCCATGCTAGAAACGTGCGTTTCGACCTCTTCTGATGTTTTTGTGATGTTTTAACCTTGTTACTGTCATTTCAACAGGATTACATTAGTTTCTTAATAGAAGCTGTTAAACACACTTCTCCATGCTGGAAACGTGCGTTTCGGCCTATTCTGGGCTTTTTGTGACGTTTCAAGCTTGTTACTGTCATTTTAACAGTTTTACACTAGTTTCTTAACAGTAGCTGCTATACACACATCTCCATGCTAGAAACGTGCGTTTCGGCCTCTTCTGATGTTTTTGTGATGTTTTAACCTTGTTACTGTCATTTCAACAGGATTACATTAGTTTCTTAATAGAAGCTTTTAAACACACATCTCCATGCTAGAAACGTGCGTTTCGGCCTCTTCTGATGTTTTTGTGACGTTTCAAGCTTGTTACTGTCATTTCAACAGTTTTACACTAGTTTCCTAACAGTAGCTGCTATACACACATCTCCATGCTAGAAACGTGCGTTTCGGCCTCTTCTGATGTTTTTGTGATGTTTTAACCTTGTTACTGTCATTTCAACAGGATTACATTAGTTTCTTAATAGAAGGTGTTAAACACACTTCTCTATAATAGAAACGTGCGATTCGGCCTCTTCTGATGTTTTTGTGATGTTTTAACCTTGTTACTGTCATTTCAACAGTTTTACACTAGTTCCCTAACAGTAGCTGCTATACACACATCTCCATGCTAGAAACGTGCGTTTCGGCCTCTTCTGGTGTTTTTGTGATGTTTTAACCTTGTTACTGTCATTTCAACAGGATTACATTAGTTTCTTAATAGAAGCTGTTAAAAACACTTCTCCATGCTGGAAACGTGCGTTTCGGCCTATTCTGGGCTTTTTGTGACGTTTCAAGCTTGTTACTGTCATTTCAACAGTTTTATACTAGTTTCTTAACAGTAGCTGCTATACACACATCTCCATGCTAGAAACGTGCGTTTCGGCCTCTTCTGATGTTTTTGTGACGTTTCAAGCTTGTTACTGTCATTTCAACAGGATTACATTAGTTTCTTAATAGAAGGTGTTAAACACACTTCTCCATGTTAGAAACGTGCGTTTTGGCCTCTTCTGTGCTTTTTGTGACGTTTCAAGCTTGTTACTGTCATTTCAACAGTTTTACACTAGTTTCTTAATTAAAGCTGTTAAACACACTTCTCCATGCTAGAAACGTGCGTTTCGGCCTCTTCTGATGTTTTTGTGATGTTTTAACCTTGTCACTGTCATTTCAACAGGATTACATTAGTTTCTTAATATAAGCTTTTAAACACACATCTCCATGCTAGAAACGTGCGTTTCGGCCTCTTCTGATGTATTTGTGATGTTTTAACCTTGTTACTGTCATTTCAACAGGATTACATTAGTTTCTTAATAGAAGCTGTTAAACACACTTCTCCATGCTAGAAACGTGCGTTTTGGCCTCTTCTGGTGTTTTTGTGATGTTTTAACCTTGTTACTGTCATTTCAACAGGATTACATTAGTTTCTTAATAGAAGCTGTTAAACACACTTCTCCATGCTAGAAACGTGCGTTTTGGCCTCTTCTGGTGTTTTTGTGATGTTTTAACCTTGTTACTGTCATTTCAACAGGATTACATTAGTTTCTTAATAGAAGCTGTTAAACACACTTCTCCATGCTGGAAACGTGCGTTTCGGCCTATTCTGGGCTTTTTGTGACGTTTCAAGCTTGTTACTGTCATTTCAACAGTTTTACACTAGTTTCTTAACAGTAGCTGCTATACACACATCTCCATGCTAGAAACGTGCGTTTCGACCTCTTCTGATGTTTTTGTGACGTTTCAAGCTTGTTACTGTCATTTCAAAAGTTTTACACTAGTTTCCTAACAGTAGCTGCTATACACACATCTCCATGCTAGAAACGTGCGTTTCGGCCTCTTCTGATGTTTTTGTGACGTTTCAAGCTTGTTACTGTCATTTCAACAGGATTACATTAGTTTCTTAATAGAAGGTGTTAAACACACGTCTCCATGTTAGAAACGTGCGTTTTGGCCTCTTCTGGGCTTTTTGTGACGTTTCAAGCTTGTTACTGTCATTTCAACAGGATTACATTAGTTTCTTAATATAAGCTTTTAAACACACATCTCCATGCTAGAAACGTGCGTTTCGGCCTCTTCTGATGTTTTTGTGATGTTTTAACCTTGTTACTGTCATTTCAACAGGATTACATTAGTTTCTTAATAGAAGCTGTTAAACACACTTCTCCATGCTAGAAACGTGCGTTTTGGCCTCTTCTGGGCTTTTTGTGACGTTTCAAGCTTGTTACTGTCATTTCAACAGGATTACATTAGTTTCTTAATAGAAGCTGTTAAACACACTTCTCCATGCTAGAAACGTGCGTTTGGCCTCTTCTGGTATTGTTGTGATGTTTTAACCTTGTTACTGTCATTTCAACAGGATTACATTAGTTTCTTAATAGAAGCTGTTAAACACACTTCTCCATACTAGAAACGTGCGTTTTGGCCTCTTCTGGTGTTTTTGTGATGTTTTAACCTTGTTACTGTCATTTCAACAGGATTACATTAGTTTCTTAATAGAAGCTGTTAAACACACTTCTCCATACTAGAAACGTGCGTTTTGGCCTCTTCTGGTGTTTTTGTGATGTTTTAACCTTGTTACTGTCATTTCAACAGGATTACATTAGTTTCTTAATAGAAGGTGTTAAACACACTTCTCTATAATAGAAACGTGCGTTTCGGCCTCTTCTGATGTTTTTGTGACGTTTCAAGCTTGTTACTGTCATTTCAACAGTTTTACACTAGTTTCTTAACAGTAGCTGCTATACACACATCTCCATGCTAGAAACGTGTGTTTCGGCCTCTTCTGATGTTTTTGTGACGTTTTAACCTTGTTACTGTCATTTCAACAGGATTACATTAGTTTCTTAATAGAAGCTGTTAAACACACTTCTCCATGCTAGAAACGTGCGTTTCGGCCTCTTCTGGGCTTTTTGTGACGTTTCAAGCTTGTTACTGTCATTTCAACAGGATTACATTATTTTCTTAATAGAAGCTGTTAAACACACTTCTCCATGCTGGAAACGTGCGTTTCGGCCTATTCTGGGCTTCTTGTGACGTTTCAAGCTTGTTACTGTCATTTCAACAGTTTTACACTAGTTTCCTAACAGTAGCTGCTATACACACATCTCCATGCTAGAAACGTGCGTTTCGGCCTCTTCTGACGTTTTTGTGATGTTTTAACCTTGTTACTGTCATTTCAACAGGATTACATTAGTTTCTTAATAGAAGCTTTTAAACACACATCTCCATGCTAGAAACGTGCGTTTCGGCCTATTCTGGGCTTTTTGTGACGTTTCAAGCTTGTTACTGTCATTTCAACAGTTTTACACTAGTTTCTTAACAGTAGCTGCTATACACACATCTCCATGCTAGAAACGTGCGTTTCGACCTCTTCTGATGTTTTTGTGACGTTTCAAGCTTGTTACTGTCATTTCAACAGTTTTACACTAGTTTCTTAATTAAAGCTGTTAAACACACTTCTCCATGCTAGAAACGTGCGTTTCGGCCTCTTCTGATGTTTTTGTGATGTTTTAACCTTGTTACTGTCATTTCAACAGGATTACATTAGTTTCTTAATATAAGCTTTTAAACACACATCTCCATGCTAGAAACGTGCGTTTCGGCCTCTTCTGATGTTTTTGTGATGTTTTAACCTTGTTACTGTCATTTCAACAGGATTACATTAGTTTCTTAATAGAAGCTGTTAAACACACTTCTCCATGCTAGAAACGTGCGTTTTGGCCTCTTCTGGTGTTTTTGTGATGTTTTAACCTTGTTACTGTCATTTCAACAGGATTACATTAGTTTCTTAATAGAAGCTGTTAAACACACTTCTCCATGCTAGAAACGTGCGTTTTGGCCTCTTCTGGTGTTTTTGTGATGTTTTAACCTTGTTACTGTCATTTCAACAGGATTACATTAGTTTCTTAATAGAAGCTGTTAAACACACTTCTCCATGCTGGAAACGTGCGTTTCGGCCTATTCTGGGCTTTTTGTGACGTTTCAAGCTTGTTACTGTCATTTCAACAGTTTTACACTAGTTTCCTAACAGTAGCTGCTATACACACATCTCCATGCTAGAAACGTGCGTTTCGGCCTCTTCTGATGTTTTTGTGATGTTTTAACCTTGTTACTGTCATTTCAACAGGATCACATTAGTTTCTTAATAGAAGCTTTTAAACACACATCTCCATGCTAGAAACGTGCGTTTCGGCCTCTTCTGATGTTTTTGTGACGTTTCAAGCTTGTTACTGTCATTTCAACAGGATTACATTAGTTTCTTAATAGAAGCTGTTAAACACACTTCTCCATGCTAGAAACGTGCTTTTTGGCCTCTTCTGGTGTTTTTGTGATGTTTTAACCTTGTTACTGTCATTTCAACAGGATTACATTATTTTCTTAATAGAAGCTGTTAAACACACTTCTCCATGCTGGAAACGTGCGTTTCGGCCTATTCTGGGCTTCTTGTGACGTTTCAAGCTTGTTACTGTCATTTCAACAGTTTTACACTAGTTTCTTAACAGTAGCTTATACACACATCTCCATGCTAGAAACGTGCGTTTCGGCCTCTTCTGATGTTTTTGTGACGTTTCAATCTTGTTACTGTCATTTCAACAGTTTTACACTAGTTTCCTAACAGTAGCTGCTATACACACATCTCCATGCTAGAAACGTGCGTTTCGACCTCTTCTGATGTTTTTGTGACGTTTCAAGCTTGTTACTGTCATTTCAACAGTTTTACACTAGTTTCTTAATTAAAGCTGTTAAACACACTTCTCCATGCTAGAAACGTGCGTTTCGGCCTCTTCTGATGTTTTTGTGATGTTTTAACCTTGTTACTGTCATTTCAACAGGATTACATTAGTTTCTTAATATAAGCTTTTAAACACACATCTCCATGCTAGAAACGTGCGTTTCGGCCTCTTCTGATGTTTTTGTGATGTTTTAACCTTGTTACTGTCATTTCAACAGGATTACATTAGTTTCTTAATAGAAGCTGTTAAACACACTTCTCCATGCTAGAAACGTGCGTTTTGGCCTCTTCTGGTGTTTTTGTGATGTTTTAACCTTGTTACTGTCATTTCAACAGGATTACATTAGTTTCTTAATAGAAGCTGTTAAACACACTTCTCCATGCTAGAAACGTGCGTTTTGGCCTCTTCTGGTGTTTTTGTGATGTTTTAACCTTGTTACTGTCATTTCAACAGGATTACATTAGTTTCTTAATAGAAGCTGTTAAACACACTACTCCATGCTGGAAACGTGCGTTTCGGCCTATTCTGGGCTTTTTGTGACGTTTCAAGCTTGTTACTGTCATTTCAACAGTTTTACACTAGTTTCCTAACAGTAGCTGCTATACACACATCTCCATGCTAGAAACGTGCGTTTCGGCCTCTTCTGATGTTTTTGTGATGTTTTAACCTTGTTACTGTCATTTCAACAGGATCACATTAGTTTCTTAATAGAAGCTTTTAAACACACATCTCCATGCTAGAAACGTGCGTTTCGGCCTCTTCTGATGTTTTTGTGACGTTTCAAGCTTGTTACTGTCATTTCAACAGGATTACATTAGTTTCTTAATAGAAGCTGTCAAACACACTTCTCCATGCTAGAAACGTGCGTTTGGCCTCTTCTGGTATTGTTGTGATGTTTTAACCTTGTTACTGTCATTTCAACAGGATTACATTAGTTTCTTAATAGAAGCTGTTAAACACACTTCTCCATACTAGAAACGTGCGTTTTGGCCTCTTCTGGTGTTTTTGTGATGTTTTAACCTTGTTACTGTCATTTCAACAGGATTACATTAGTTTCTTAATAGAAGGTGTTAAACACACTTCTCTATAATAGAAACGTGCGTTTCGGCCTCTTCTGGTGTTTTTGTGATGTTTTAACCTTGTTACTGTCATTTCAACAGGATTACATTAGTTTCTTAATAGAAGCTGTTAAACACACTTCTCCATACTAGAAACGTGCGTTTTGGCCTCTTCTGGTGTTTTTGTGATGTTTTAACCTTGTTACTGTCATTTCAACAGGATTACATTAGTTTCTTAATAGAAGGTGTTAAACACACTTCTCTATAATAGAAACGTGCGTTTCGGCCTCTTCTGATGTTTTTGTGACGTTTCAAGCTTGTTACTGTCATTTCAACAGTTTTACACTAGTTTCTTAACAGTAGCTGCTATACACACATCTCCATGCTAGAAACGTGTGTTTCGGCCTCTTCTGATGTTTTTGTGACGTTTTAACCTTGTTACTGTCATTTCAACAGGATTACATTAGTTTCTTAATAGAAGCTGTTAAACACACTTCTCCATGCTAGAAACGTGCGTTTCGGCCTCTTCTGGGCTTTTTGTGACGTTTCAAGCTTGTTACTGTCATTTCAACAGGATTACATTAGTTTCTTAATAGAAGCTGTTAAACACACTTCTCCATGCTAGAAACGTGCTTTTTGGCCTCTTCTGGTGTTTTTGTGATGTTTTAACCTTGTTACTGTCATTTCAACAGGATTACATTATTTTCTTAATAGAAGCTGTTAAACACACTTCTCCATGCTGGAAACGTGCGTTTCGGCCTATTCTGGGCTTCTTGTGACGTTTCAAGCTTGTTACTGTCATTTCAACAGTTTTACACTAGTTTCTTAACAGTAGCTTATACACACATCTCCATGCTAGAAACGTGCGTTTCGGCCTCTTCTGATGTTTTTGTGACGTTTCAAGCTTGTTACTGTCATTTCAACAGTTTTACACTAGTTTCCTAACAGTAGCTGCTATACACACATCTCCATGCTAGAAACGTGCGTTTCGGCCTCTTCTGATGTTTTTGTGATGTTTTAACCTTGTTACTGTCATTTCAACAGGATTACATTAGTTTCTTAATAGAAGGTGTTAAACACACTTCTCTATAATAGAAACGTGCGTTTCGGCCTCTTCTGATGTTTTTGTGACGTTTCAAGCTTGTTACTGTCATTTCAACAGTTTTACACTAGTTTCTTAACAGTAGCTGCTATACACACATCTCCATGCTAGAAACGTGTGTTTCGGCCTCTTCTGATGTTTTTGTGACGTTTTAACCTTGTTACTGTCATTTCAACAGGATTACATTAGTTTCTTAATAGAAGCTGTTAAACACACTTCTCCATGCTAGAAACGTGCGTTTCGGCCTCTTCTGGGCTTTTTGTGACGTTTCAAGCTTGTTACTGTCATTTCAACAGGATTACATTAGTTTCTTAATAGAAGCTGTTAAACACACTTCTCCATGCTAGAAACGTGCTTTTTGGCCTCTTCTGGTGTTTTTGTGATGTTTTAACCTTGTTACTGTCATTTCAACAGGATTACATTATTTTCTTAATAGAAGCTGTTAAACACACTTCTCCATGCTGGAAACGTGCGTTTCGGCCTATTCTGGGCTTCTTGTGACGTTTCAAGCTTGTTACTGTCATTTCAACAGTTTTACACTAGTTTCTTAACAGTAGCTTATACACACATCTCCATGCTAGAAACGTGCGTTTCGGCCTCTTCTGATGTTTTTGTGACGTTTCAAGCTTGTTACTGTCATTTCAACAGTTTTACACTAGTTTCCTAACAGTAGCTGCTATACACACATCTCCATGCTAGAAACGTGCGTTTCGGCCTCTTCTGATGTTTTTGTGATGTTTTAACCTTGTTACTGTCATTTCAACAGGATTACATTAGTTTCTTAATAGAAGCTTTTAAACACACATCTCCATGCTAGAAACGTGCGTTTCGGCCTATTCTGGGCTTTTTGTGACGTTTCAAGCTTGTTACTGTCATTTCAACAGTTTTACACTAGTTTCTTAACAGTAGCTGCTATACACACATCTCCATGCTAGAAACGTGCGTTTCGACCTCTTCTGATGTTTTTGTGACGTTTCAAGCTTGTTACTGTCATTTCAACAGGATTACATTAGTTTCTTAATAGAAGCTGTTAAACACACTTCTCCATGCTAGAAACGTGCGTTTCGGCCTCTTCTGGGCTTTTTGTGACGTTTCAAGCTTGTTACTGTCATTTCAACAGGATTACATTAGTTTCTTAATAGAAGCTGTTAAACACACTTCTCCATGCTAGAAACGTGCTTTTTGGCCTCTTCTGGTGTTTTTGTGATGTTTTAACCTTGTTACTGTCATTTCAACAGGATTACATTATTTTCTTAATAGAAGCTGTTAAACACACTTCTCCATGCTGGAAACGTGCGTTTCGGCCTATTCTGGGCTTCTTCTGACGTTTCAAGCTTGTTACTGTCATTTCAACAGTTTTACACTAGTTTCTTAACAGTAGCTTATACACACATCTCCATGCTAGAAACGTGCGTTTCGGCCTCTTCTGATGTTTTTGTGACGTTTCAAGCTTGTTACTGTCATTTCAACAGTTTTACACTAGTTTCCTAACAGTAGCTGCTATACACACATCTCCATGCTAGAAACGTGCGTTTCGGCCTCTTCTGATGTTTTTGTGATGTTTTAACCTTGTTACTGTCATTTCAACAGGATTACATTAGTTTCTTAATAGAAGCTTTTAAACACACATCTCCATGCTAGAAACGTGCGTTTCGGCCTATTCTGGGCTTTTTGTGACGTTTCAAGCTTGTTACTGTCATTTCAACAGTTTTACACTAGTTTCTTAACAGTAGCTGCTATACACACATCTCCATGCTAGAAACGTGCGTTTCGACCTCTTCTGATGTTTTTGTGACGTTTCAAGCTTGTTACTGTCATTTCAACAGTTTTACACTAGTTTCTTAATTAAAGCTGTTAAACACACTTCTCCATGCTAGAAACGTGCGTTTCGGCCTCTTCTGATGTTTTTGTGATGTTTTAACCTTGTTACTGTCATTTCAACAGGATTACATTAGTTTCTTAATATAAGCTTTTAAACACACATCTCCATGCTAGAAACGTGCGTTTCGGCCTCTTCTGATGTTTTTGTGATGTTTTAACCTTGTTACTGTCATTTCAACAGGATTACATTAGTTTCTTAATAGAAGCTGTTAAACACACTTCTCCATGCTAGAAACGTGCGTTTTGGCCTCTTCTGGTGTTTTTGTGATGTTTTAACCTTGTTACTGTCATTTCAACAGGATTACATTAGTTTCTTAATAGAAGCTGTTAAACACACTTCTCCATGCTAGAAACGTGCGTTTTGGCCTCTTCTGGTGTTTTTGTGATGTTTTAACCTTGTTACTGTCATTTCAACAGGATTACATTAGTTTCTTAATAGAAGCTGTTAAACACACTTCTCCATGCTGGAAACGTGCGTTTCGGCCTATTCTGGGCTTTTTGTGACGTTTCAAGCTTGTTACTGTCATTTCAACAGTTTTACACTAGTTTCCTAACAGTAGCTGCTATACACACATCTCCATGCTAGAAACGTGCGTTTCGGCCTCTTCTGATGTTTTTGTGACGTTTCAAGCTTGTTACTGTCATTTCAACAGGATTACATTAGTTTCTTAATAGAAGCTGTCAAACACACTTCTCCATGCTAGAAACGTGCGTTTGGCCTCTTCTGGTATTGTTGTGATGTTTTAACCTTGTTACTGTCATTTCAACAGGATTACATTAGTTTCTTAATAGAAGCTGTTAAACACACTTCTCCATACTAGAAACGTGCGTTTTGGCCTCTTCTGGTGTTTTTGTGATGTTTTAACCTTGTTACTGTCATTTCAACAGGATTACATTAGTTTCTTAATAGAAGGTGTTAAACACACTTCTCTATAATAGAAACGTGCGTTTCGGCCTCTTCTGGTGTTTTTGTGATGTTTTAACCTTGTTACTGTCATTTCAACAGGATTACATTAGTTTCTTAATAGAAGCTGTTAAACACACTTCTCCATACTAGAAACGTGCGTTTTGGCCTCTTCTGGTGTTTTTGTGATGTTTTAACCTTGTTACTGTCATTTCAACAGGATTACATTAGTTTCTTAATAGAAGGTGTTAAACACACTTCTCTATAATAGAAACGTGCGTTTCGGCCTCTTCTGATGTTTTTGTGACGTTTCAAGCTTGTTACTGTCATTTCAACAGTTTTACACTAGTTTCTTAACAGTAGCTGCTATACACACATCTCCATGCTAGAAACGTGTGTTTCGGCCTCTTCTGATGTTTTTGTGACGTTTTAACCTTGTTACTGTCATTTCAACAGGATTACATTAGTTTCTTAATAGAAGCTGTTAAACACACTTCTCCATGCTAGAAACGTGCGTTTCGGCCTCTTCTGGGCTTTTTGTGACGTTTCAAGCTTGTTACTGTCATTTCAACAGGATTACATTAGTTTCTTAATAGAAGCTGTTAAACACACTTCTCCATGCTAGAAACGTGCTTTTTGGCCTCTTCTGGTGTTTTTGTGATGTTTTAACCTTGTTACTGTCATTTCAACAGGATTACATTATTTTCTTAATAGAAGCTGTTAAACACACTTCTCCATGCTGGAAACGTGCGTTTCGGCCTATTCTGGGCTTCTTGTGACGTTTCAAGCTTGTTACTGTCATTTCAACAGTTTTACACTAGTTTCTTAACAGTAGCTTATACACACATCTCCATGCTAGAAACGTGCGTTTCGGCCTCTTCTGATGTTTTTGTGACGTTTCAAGCTTGTTACTGTCATTTCAACAGTTTTACACTAGTTTCCTAACAGTAGCTGCTATACACACATCTCCATGCTAGAAACGTGCGTTTCGGCCTCTTCTGATGTTTTTGTGATGTTTTAACCTTGTTACTGTCATTTCAACAGGATTACATTAGTTTCTTAATAGAAGCTTTTAAACACACATCTCCATGCTAGAAACGTGCGTTTCGGCCTATTCTGGGCTTTTTGTGACGTTTCAAGCTTGTTACTGTCATTTCAACAGTTTTACACTAGTTTCTTAACAGTAGCTGCTATACACACATCTCCATGCTAGAAACGTGCGTTTCGACCTCTTCTGATGTTTTTGTGACGTTTCAAGCTTGTTACTGTCATTTCAACAGGATTACATTAGTTTCTTAATAGAAGCTGTTAAACACACTTCTCCATGCTAGAAACGTGCGTTTCGGCCTCTTCTGGGCTTTTTGTGACGTTTCAAGCTTGTTACTGTCATTTCAACAGGATTACATTAGTTTCTTAATAGAAGCTGTTAAACACACTTCTCCATGCTAGAAACGTGCTTTTTGGCCTCTTCTGGTGTTTTTGTGATGTTTTAACCTTGTTACTGTCATTTCAACAGGATTACATTATTTTCTTAATAGAAGCTGTTAAACACACTTCTCCATGCTGGAAACGTGCGTTTCGGCCTATTCTGGGCTTCTTGTGACGTTTCAAGCTTGTTACTGTCATTTCAACAGTTTTACACTAGTTTCTTAACAGTAGCTTATACACACATCTCCATGCTAGAAACGTGCGTTTCGGCCTCTTCTGATGTTTTTGTGACGTTTCAAGCTTGTTACTGTCATTTCAACAGTTTTACACTAGTTTCCTAACAGTAGCTGCTATACACACATCTCCATGCTAGAAACGTGCGTTTCGGCCTCTTCTGATGTTTTTGTGATGTTTTAACCTTGTTACTGTCATTTCAACAGGATTACATTAGTTTCTTAATAGAAGCTTTTAAACACACATCTCCATGCTAGAAACGTGCGTTTCGGCCTATTCTGGGCTTTTTGTGACGTTTCAAGCTTGTTACTGTCATTTCAACAGTTTTACACTAGTTTCTTAACAGTAGCTGCTATACACACATCTCCATGCTAGAAACGTGCGTTTCGACCTCTTCTGATGTTTTTGTGACGTTTCAAGCTTGTTACTGTCATTTCAACAGTTTTACACTAGTTTCTTAATTAAAGCTGTTAAACACACTTCTCCATGCTAGAAACGTGCGTTTCGGCCTCTTCTGATGTTTTTGTGATGTTTTAACCTTGTTACTGTCATTTCAACAGGATTACATTAGTTTCTTAATATAAGCTTTTAAACACACATCTCCATGCTAGAAACGTGCGTTTCGGCCTCTTCTGATGTTTTTGTGATGTTTTAACCTTGTTACTGTCATTTCAACAGGATTACATTAGTTTCTTAATAGAAGCTGTTAAACACACTTCTCCATGCTAGAAACGTGCGTTTCGGCCTCTTCTGATGTTTTTGTGATGTTTTAACCTTGTTACTGTCATTTCAACAGGATTACATTAGTTTCTTAATAGAAGCTGTTAAACACACTTCTCCATGCTAGAAACGTGCGTTTCGGCCTCTTCTGATGTTTTTGTGATGTTTTAACCTTGTTACTGTCATTTCAACAGGATTACATTAGTTTCTTAATAGAAGCTGTTAAACACACTTCTCCATGCTAGAAACGTGCGTTTTGGCCTCTTCTGGTGTTTTTGTGATGTTTTAACCTTGTTACTGTCATTTCAACAGTTTTACACTAGTTTCTTAACAGTAGCTGCTATACACACATCTCCATGCTAGAAACGTGCGTTTCGACCTCTTCTGATGTTTTTGTGACGTTTCAAGCTTGTTACTGTCATTTCAACAGTTTTACACTAGTTTCCTAACAGTAGCTGCTATACAAACATCTCCATGCTAGAAACGTGCGTTTCGGCCTCTTCTGATGTTTTTGTGATGTTTTAACCTTGTTACTGTCATTTCAACAGTATTACATTAGTTTCTTAATAGAAGCTGTTAAACACACTTTTCCATGCTAGAAACGTGCGTTTCGGCCTCTTCTGATGTTTTTGTGATGTTTTAACCTTGTTACTGTCATTTCAACAGGATTACATTAGTTTCTTAATATAAGCTTTTAAACACACATCTCCATGCTAGAAACGTGAGTTTCGGCCTCTTCTGATGTTTTTGTGATGTTTTAACCTTGTTACTGTCATTTCAACAGGATTACATTAGTTTCTTAATAGAAGCTGTTAAACACACTTCTCCATGCTAGAAACGTGCGTTTTGGCCTCTTCTGGTGTTTTTGTGATGTTTTAACCTTGTTACTGTCATTTCAACAGGATTACATTAGTTTCTTAATAGAAGCTGTTAAACACACTTCTCCATGCTAGAAACGAGCGTTTTGGCCTCTTCTGGTGTTTTTGTGATGTTTTAACCTTGTTACTGTCTTTTCAACAGGATTACATTAGTTTCTTAATAGAAGCTGTTAAACACACTTCTCCATGCTGGAAACGTGCGTTTCGGCCTATTCTGGGCTTTTTGTGACGTTTCAAGCTTGTTACTGTCATTTCAACAGTTTTACACTAGTTTCTTAACAGTAGCTGCTATACACACATCTCCATGCTAGAAACGTGCGTTTCGACCTCTTCTGATGTTTTTGTGACGTTTCAAGCTTGTTACTGTCATTTCAACAGTTTTACACTAGTTTCCTAACAGTAGCTGCTATACACACATCTCCATGCTAGAAACGTGCGTTTCGGCCTCTTCTGATGTTTTTGTGATGTTTTAACCTTGTTACTGTCATTTCAACAGGATTACATTAGTTTCTTAATAGAAGCTGTTAAACACACTTCTCCATGCTGGAAACGTGCGTTTCGGCCTATTCTGGGCTTTTTGTGACGTTTCAAGCTTGTTACTGTCATTTTAACAGTTTTCCACTAGTTTCTTAACAGTAGCTGCTATACACACATCTCCATGCTAGAAACGTGCGTTTCGGCCTCTTCTGATGTTTTTGTGACGTTTCAAGCTTGTTACTGTCATTTCAACAGTTTTACACTAGTTTCTTAACAGTAGCTGCTATACACACATCTCCATGCTAGAAACGTGTGTTTCGGCCTCTTCTGATGTTTTTGTGATGTTTTAACCTTGTTACTGTCATTTCAACAGGATTACATTAGTTTCTTAATAGAAGGTGTTAAACACACTTCTCCATGCTAGAAACGTGCGTTTCGGCCTCTTCTGATGTTTTTGTGATGTTTTAACCTTGTTACTGTCATTTCAACAGGATTACATTAGTTTCTTAATATAAGCTTTTAAACATACATCTCCATGCTAGAAACGTGCGTTTCGGCCTCTTCTGATGTTTTTGTGATGTTTTAACCTTGTTACTGTCATTTCAACAGGATTACATTAGTTTCTTAATAGAAGCTGTTAAACACACTTCTCCATGCTAGAAACGTGCGTTTCGGCCTCTTCTGATGTTTTTGTGATGTTTTAACCTTGTTACTGTCATTTCAACAGGATTACATTAGTTTCTTAATAGAAGCTGTTAAACACACTTCTCCATGCTAGAAACGTGCGTTTCGGCCTCATCTGATGTTTTTGTGATGTTTTAACCTTGTTACTGTCATTTCAACAGGATTACATTAGTTTCTTAATAGAAGCTGTTAAACACACTTCTCCATGCTAGAAACGTGCGTTTTGGCCTCTTCTGGTGTTTTTGTGATGTTTTAACCTTGTTACTGTCATTTCAACAGTTTTACACTAGTTTCTTAACAGTAGCTGCTATACACACATCTCCATGCTAGAAACGTGCGTTTCGACCTCTTCTGATGTTTTTGTGACGTTTCAAGCTTGTTACTGTCATTTCAACAGTTTTACACTAGTTTCCTAACAGTAGCTGCTATACACACATCTCCATGCTAGAAACGTGCGTTTCGGCCTCTTCTGATGTTTTTGTGATGTTTTAACCTTGTTACTGTCATTTCAACAGTATTACATTAGTTTCTTAATAGAAGCTGTTAAACACACTTCTCCATGCTAGAAACGTGCGTTTCGGCCTCTTCTGATGTTTTTGTGATGTTTTAACCTTGTTACTGTCATTTCAACAGGATTACATTAGTTTCTTAATATAAGCTTTTAAACACACATCTCCATGCTAGAAACGTGAGTTTCGGCCTCTTCTGATGTTTTTGTGATGTTTTAACCTTGTTACTGTCATTTCAACAGGATTACATTAGTTTCTTAATAGAAGCTGTTAAACACACTTCTCCATGCTAGAAACGTGCGTTTTGGCCTCTTCTGGTGTTTTTGTGATGTTTTAACCTTGTTACTGTCATTTCAACAGGATTACATTAGTTTCTTAATAGAAGCTGTTAAACACACTTCTCCATGCTAGAAACGTGCGTTTTGGCCTCTTCTGGTGTTTTTGTGATGTTTTAACCTTGTTACTGTCATTTCAACAGGATTACATTAGTTTCTTAATAGAAGCTGTTAAACACACTTCTCCATGCTAGAAACGTGCGTTTTGGCCTCTTCTGGTGTTTTTGTGATGTTTTAACCTTGTTACTGTCATTTCAACAGGATTACATTAGTTTCTTAATAGAAGCTGTTAAACACACTTCTCCATGCTAGAAACGTGCGTTTTGGCCTCTTCTGGTGTTTTTGTGATGTTTTAACCTTGTTACTGTCATTTCAACAGGATTACATTAGTTTCTTAATAGAAGCTGTTAAACACACTTCTCCATGCTGGAAACGTGCGTTTCGGCCTATTCTGGGCTTTTTGTGACGTTTCAAGCTTGTTACTGTCATTTCAACAGTTTTACACTAGTTTCTTAACAGTAGCTGCTATACACACATCTCCATGCTAGAAACGTGCGTTTCGACCTCTTCTGATGTTTTTGTGACGTTTCAAGCTTGTTACTGTCATTTCAACAGTTTTACACTAGTTTCCTAACAGTAGCTGCTATACACACATCTCCATGCTAGAAACGTGCGTTTCGGCCTCTTCTGATGTTTTTGTGATGTTTTAACCTTGTTACTGTCATTTCAACAGGATTACATTAGTTTCTTAATAGAAGCTGTTAAACACACTTCTCCATGCTGGAAACGTGCGTTTCGGCCTATTCTGGGCTTTTTGTGACGTTTCAAGCTTGTTACTGTCATTTTAACAGTTTTCCACTAGTTTCTTAACAGTAGCTGCTATACACACATCTCCATGCTAGAAACGTGCGTTTCGGCCTCTTCTGATGTTTTTGTGACGTTTCAAGCTTGTTACTGTCATTTCAACAGTTTTACACTAGTTTCTTAACAGTAGCTGCTATACACACATCTCCATGCTAGAAACGTGTGTTTCGGCCTCTTCTGATGTTTTTGTGATGTTTTAACCTTGTTACTGTCATTTCAACAGGATTACATTAGTTTCTTAATATAAGCTTTTAAACACACATCTCCATGCTAGAAACGTGCGTTTCGGCCTCTTCTGATGTTTTTGTGATGTTTTAACCTTGTTACTGTCATTTCAACAGGATTACATTAGTTTCTTAATAGAAGCTGTTAAACACACTTCTCCATGCTAGAAACGTGCGTTTCGGCCTCTTCTGATGTTTTTGTGATGTTTTAACCTTGTTACTGTCATTTCAACAGGATTACATTAGTTTCTTAATAGAAGCTGTTAAACACACTTCTCCATGCTAGAAACGTGCGTTTCGGCCTCTTCTGATGTTTTTGTGATGTTTTAA
>JAQOOF010000133.1:0-58429 GCA_029931835.1 Etheostoma nigrum
AACGCATGTTTCCATCATGGAGAATCCTGTTGAAATGACAGAAACAAGGTAAAAACATCACAAAATCATCAGAAGAGGCTGAAACGCATGTTTCCAGCATGGAGAAGTGTCTTTAACAGCTTCTATTAAGAAACTAATGTAATCCTGTTGAAATGACAGAAACAAGGTTAAAACATCACAAAAACATCAGAAGAGGCCGAAACGCATGTTTCCAGCATGGAGATGTGTGTTTAACAGCTTCTATTAAGAAACTAATGTAATCCTTTTGAAATGACAGAAACAAAGTGAAAACATCACAAAAACATCAAAAGAGGCCGAAACGCACATTTCTAGCATGGAGAAGTGTGTTTAACAGCGTCTTTTAAGAAACTAATGTAATACTGTTGAAATGACAGAAACAAGGTTAAAACATCACAAAAACATCAGAAGAGGCCAAAACGCAAGTTTCTAGCATGGAGAAGTGTGTTTAACAGCTTCTATTAAGAAACTAATGTAATCCTGTTGAAATGACAGAAACAAGGAGAAAACATCACAAAAACATCAGAAGAGGCCGAAACGCATGTTTCTAGCATGGAGAAGTGTGTTTAACAGCTTCTATTAAGAAACTAATGTAATCCTGTTGAAAAGACAGAAACAAGGTGAAAACATCACAAAAACATCAGAAGACGCCGAAACGCACGTTTCTAGCATGGAGAAGTGTGCTTAACAGCTTCTATTAAGAAACTAATGTAAACCTGTTGAAATGACTGAAACAGGGTTAAAACATCACAAAAACATCAGAAGAGGCCGAAACGCATGTTTCCAGCATGGAGAAGTGTGTTTAACAGCTTCTATTAAGAAACTAATGTAATCCTGTTGAAATGACAGAAACAAGGTTAAAACATCACAAAAACATCAGAAGAGGCCGAAACGCACGTTTCTAGCATGGAGAAGTGTGTTTAACAGCTTCTATTAAGAAACTAATGTAATCCTGTTGAAATGACAGAAACAAGGTTAAAACATCACAAAAACATCAGAAGAGGCCGAAACGCACATTTCTAGCATGGAGAAGTGTGTTTAACAGCGTCTATTAAGAAACTAATGTAATACTGTTGAAATGACAGAAACAAGGTTAAAACATCACAAAAACATCAGAAGAGGCCGAAACGCACGTTTCTAGCATGGAGAAGTGTGTTTAACAGCGTCTATTAAGAAACTAATGTAATACTGTTGAAATGACAGAAACAAGGTTAAAACATCACAAAAACATCAGAAGAGGCCGAAACGCACGTTTCTAGCATGGAGAAGTGTGTTTAACCGCTTCTATTGAGAAACTAGATGTAATCCTGTTGAAATGACAGAAACAAGGTGAAAACATCACAAAAACATCAGAAGAGGCCGAAACGCACGTTTCTAGCATGGAGAAGTGTGTTTAACAGCTTCTATTAAGAAACTAGATGTAATCCTGTTGAAATGACAGAAACAAGGTTAAAACATCACAAAAACATCAGAAGAGGCCGAAACGCACATTTCTAGCATGGAGAAGTGTGTTTAACAGCGTCTATTAAGAAACTAATGTAATCCTGTTGAAATGACAGAAACAAGGTTAAAACATCACAAAAACATCAGAAGAGGCCGAAACGCATGTTTCTAGCATGGAGAAGTGTGCTTAACAGCTTCTATTAAGAAACTAATGTAAACCTGTTGAAATGACAGAAACAGGGTTAAAACATCACAAAAACATCAGAAGAGGCCGAAACGCATGTTTCTAGCATGGAGAAGTGTGTTTAACAGCTTCTATTAAGAAACTAATGTAATCCTGTTGAAATGACAGAAACAAGGTTAAAACATCACAAAAAAAACAGAAGAGGCCAAAACGCACATTTCTAGCATGGAGAAGTGTGTTTAACAGCGTCTATTAAGAAACTAATGTAATACTGTTGAAATGACAGAAACAAGGTTAAAACATTACAAAAACATCAGAAGAGGCCGAAACGCATGTTTCTAGCATGGAGAAGTGTGTTTAACAGCGTCTATTAAGAAACTAATGTAATACTGTTGAAATGACAGAAACATGGTGAAAACATCACAAAAACATCAGAAGAGGCCGAAAGGCACGTTTCTAGCATGGAGAAGTGTGTTTAACAGCTTCTATTAAGAAACTAGAGTAATCCTGTTGAAATGACAGAAACAAGGTTAAAACATCACAAAAAAACAGAAGAGGCCGAAACGCACATTTCTCGCATGGAGAAGTGTGTTTAACAGCGTCTATTAAGAAACTAATGTAATACTGTTGAAATGACAGAAACAAGGTTAAAACATCACAAAAACATCAGAAGAGGCCGAAACGCAAGTTTCTAGCATAGAGAAGTGTGTTTAACAGCTTCTATTAAGAAACTAATGTAATCCTGTTGAAATGACAGAAACAAGGTGAAAACATCACAAAAACATCAGAAGAGGCCGAAAGGCACGTTTCTAATATGGAGAAGTATGTTTAACAGTTTCTATTAAGAAACTAATGTAAACCTGTTGAAATGACAGAAACAAGGTTAAAACATCACAAAAAAACAGAAGAGGCCGAAACGCACATTTCTAGCATGGAGAAGTGTGTTTAACAGCTTCTATTAAGAAACTAATGTAAACCTGTTGAAATGACAGAAACAAGGTTAAAACATCACAAAAACATCAAAAGATGCCGAAACGCACGTTTCTAGCATGGAGAAGTGTGTTTAACAGCTTCTATTAAGAAACTAATGTAAACCTGTTGAAATGACAGAAACAAGGTAAAAACATCACAAAATCATCAGAAGAGGCTGAAACGCATGTTTCCAGCATGGAGAAGTGTCTTTAACAGCTCTATTAAGAAACTAATGTAATCCTGTTGAAATGACAGAAACAAGGTTAAAACATCACAAAAACATCAGAAGAGGCCGAAACGCATGTTTCCAGCATGGAGATGTGTGTTTAACAGCTTCTATTAAGAAACTAATGTAAACCTGTTGAAATGACAGAAACAAGGTAAAAACATCACAAAATCATCAGAAGAGGCTGAAACGCATGTTTCCAGCATGGAGAAGTGTCTTTAACAGCTTCTATTAAGAAACTAATGTAATCCTGTTGAAATGACAGAAACAAGGTTAAAACATCACAAAAACATCAGAAGAGGCCGAAACGCATGTTTCCAGCATGGAGATGTGTGTTTAACAGCTTCTATTAAGAAACTAATGTAATCCTTTTGAAATGACAGAAACAAAGTGAAAACATCACAAAAACATCAAAAGAGGCCGAAACGCACATTTCTAGCATGGAGAAGTGTGTTTAACAGCGTCTTTTAAGAAACTAATGTAATACTGTTGAAATGACAGAAACAAGGTTAAAACATCACAAAAACATCAGAAGAGGCCAAAACGCAAGTTTCTAGCATGGAGAAGTGTGTTTAACAGCTTCTATTAAGAAACTAATGTAATCCTGTTGAAATGACAGAAACAAGGAGAAAACATCACAAAAACATCAGAAGAGGCCGAAACGCATGTTTCTAGCATGGAGAAGTGTGTTTAACAGCTTCTATTAAGAAACTAATGTAATCCTGTTGAAAAGACAGAAACAAGGTGAAAACATCACAAAAACATCAGAAGACGCCGAAACGCACGTTTCTAGCATGGAGAAGTGTGCTTAACAGCTTCTATTAAGAAACTAATGTAAACCTGTTGAAATGACTGAAACAGGGTTAAAACATCACAAAAACATCAGAAGAGGCCGAAACGCATGTTTCTAGCATGGAGAAGTGTGTTTAACAGCTTCTATTAAGAAACTAATGTAATCCTGTTGAAATGACAGAAACAAGGTGAAAACATCACAAAAACATCAGAAGAGGCCGAAACGCACGTTTCTAGCATGGATAAGTGTGTTTAACAGCTTCTATTAAGAAACTAATGTAATCCTGTTGAAATGACAGAAAGAAGATGAAAACATCACAAAAACATCAGAAGAGGCCGAAACGCATGTTTCTAGCATGGAGAAGTGTGCTTAACAGCTTCTATTAAGAAACTAATGTAAACCTCTTGAAATGACAGAAACAGGGTTAAAACATCACAAAAACATCAGAAGAGGCCAAAACGCATGTTTCTAGCATGGAGAAGTGTGTTTAACAGCTTCTATTAAGAAACTAATGTAATCCTTTTGAAATGACAGAAACAAAGTGAAAACATCACAAAAACATCAAAAGAGGCCGAAACGCACATTTCTAGCATGGAGAAGTGTGTTTAACAGCGTCTTTTAAGAAACTAATGTAATACTGTTGAAATGACAGAAACAAGGTTAAAACATCACAAAAACATCAGAAGAGGCCAAAACGCAAGTTTCTAGCATGGAGAAGTGTGTTTAACAGCTTCTATTAAGAAACTAATGTAATCCTGTTGAAATGACAGAAACAAGGAGAAAACATCACAAAAACATCAGAAGAGGCCGAAACGCATGTTTCTAGCATGGAGAAGTGTGTTTAACAGCTTCTATTAAGAAACTAATGTAATCCTGTTGAAAAGACAGAAACAAGGTGAAAACATCACAAAAACATCAGAAGACGCCGAAACGCACGTTTCTAGCATGGAGAAGTGTGCTTAACAGCTTCTATTGAGAAACTAATGTAAACCTGTTGAAATGACTGAAACAGGGTTAAAACATCACAAAAACATCAGAAGAGGCCGAAACGCATGTTTCCAGCATGGAGAAGTGTGTTTAACAGCTTCTATTAAGAAACTAATGTAATCCTGTTGAAATGACAGAAACAAGGTGAAAACATCACAAAAACATCAGAAGAGGCCGAAACGCACGTTTCTAGCATGGATAAGTGTGTTTAACAGCTTCTATTAAGAAACTAATGAAATCCTGTTGAAATGACAGAAAGAAGATGAAAACATCACAAAAACATCAGAAGAGGCCGAAACGCATGTTTCTAGCATGGAGAAGTGTGCTTAACAGCTTCTATTAAGAAACTAATGTAAACCTGTTGAAATGACAGAAACAGGGTTAAAACATCACAAAAACATCAGAAGAGGCCGAAACGCATGTTTCTAGCATGGAGAAGTGTGTTTAACAGCTTCTATTAAGAAACTAATGTAATCCTGTTGAAATGACAGAAACAAGGTTAAAACATCACAAAAAAAACAGAAGAGGCCAAAACGCACATTTCTAGCATGGAGAAGTGTGTTTAACAGCGTCTATTAAGAAACTAATGTAATACTGTTGAAATGACAGAAACAAGGTTAAAACATTACAAAAACATCAGAAGAGGCCGAAACGCATGTTTCTAGCATGGAGAAGTGTGTTTAACCGCTTCTATTGAGAAACTAATGTAATCCTGTTGAAATGACAGAAACAAGGTGAAAACATCACAAAAACATCAGAAGAGGCCGAAAGGCACGTTTCTAGCATGGAGAAGTGTGTTTAACAGCTTCTATTAAGAAACTAGAGTAATCCTGTTGAAATGACAGAAACAAGGTTAAAACATCACAAAAAAACAGAAGAGGCCGAAACGCACATTTCTCGCATGGAGAAGTGTGTTTAACAGCGTCTATTAAGAAACTAATGTAATCCTGTTGAAATGACAGAAACAAGGTTAAAACATCACAAAAACATCAGAAGAGGCCGAAACGCATGTTTCTAGCATGGAGAAGTGTGCTTAACAGCTTCTATTAAGAAACTAATGTAAACCTGTTGAAATGACAGAAACAGGGTTAAAACATCACAAAAACATCAGAAGAGGCCGAAAGGCACGTTTCTAGCATGGAGAAGTGTGTTTAACAGCTTCTATTAAGAAACTAATGTAATCCTGTTGAAATGACAGAAACAAGGTTAAAACATCACAAAAAAAACAGAAGAGGCCAAAACGCACATTTCTAGCATGGAGAAGTGTGTTTAACAGCGTCTATTAAGAAACTAATGTAATACTGTTGAAATGACAGAAACAAGGTTAAAACATTACAAAAACATCAGAAGAGGCCGAAACGCATGTTTCTAGCATGGAGAAGTGTGCTTAACAGCTTCTATTAAGAAACTAATGTAAACCTGTTGAAATGACAGAAAGAAGATGAAAACATCACAAAAACATCAGAAGAGGCCGAAACGCATGTTTCTAGCATGGAGAAGTGTGCTTAACAGCTTCTATTAAGAAACTAATGTAAACCTCTTGAAATGACAGAAACAGGGTTAAAACATCACAAAAACATCAGAAGAGGCCGAAACGCATGTTTCTAGCATGGAGAAGTGTGTTTAACAGCTTCTATTAAGAAACTAATGTAATCCTTTTGAAATGACAGAAACAAAGTGAAAACATCACAAAAACATCAAAAGAGGCCGAAACGCACATTTCTAGCATGGAGAAGTGTGTTTAACAGCGTCTTTTAAGAAACTAATGTAATACTGTTGAAATGACAGAAACAAGGTTAAAACATCACAAAAACATCAGAAGAGGCCAAAACGCAAGTTTCTAGCATGGAGAAGTGTGTTTAACAGCTTCTATTAAGAAACTAATGTAATCCTGTTGAAATGACAGAAACAAGGAGAAAACATCACAAAAACATCAGAAGAGGCCGAAACGCATGTTTCTAGCATGGAGAAGTGTGTTTAACAGCTTCTATTAAGAAACTAATGTAATCCTGTTGAAAAGACAGAAACAAGGTGAAAACATTACAAAAACATCAGAAGACGCCGAAACGCACGTTTCTAGCATGGAGAAGTGTGCTTAACAGCTTCTATTAAGAAACTAATGTAAACCTGTTGAAATGACTGAAACAGGGTTAAAACATCACAAAAACATCAGAAGAGGCCGAAACGCATGTTTCCAGCATGGAGAAGTGTGTTTAACAGCTTCTATTAAGAAACTAATGTAATCCTGTTGAAATGACAGAAACAAGGTGAAAACATCACAAAAACATCAGAAGAGGCCGAAACGCACGTTTCTAGCATGGATAAGTGTGTTTAACAGCTTCTATTAAGAAACTAATGTAATCCTGTTGAAATGACAGAAAGAAGATGAAAACATCACAAAAACATCAGAAGAGGCCGAAACGCATGTTTCTAGCATGGAGAAGTGTGCTTAACAGCTTCTATTAAGAAACTAATGTAAACCTGTTGAAATGACAGAAACAGGGTTAAAACATCACAAAAACATCAGAAGAGGCCGAAACGCATGTTTCTAGCATGGAGAAGTGTGTTTAACAGCTTCTATTAAGAAACTAATGTAATCCTGTTGAAATGACAGAAACAAGGTTAAAACATCACAAAAAAAACAGAAGAGGCCAAAACGCACATTTCTAGCATGGAGAAGTGTGTTTAACAGCGTCTATTAAGAAACTAATGTAATACTGTTGAAATGACAGAAACAAGGTTAAAACATTACAAAAACATCAGAAGAGGCCGAAACGCATGTTTCTAGCATGGAGAAGTGTGTTTAACCGCTTCTATTGAGAAACTAATGTAATCCTGTTGAAATGACAGAAACAAGGTGAAAACATCACAAAAACATCAGAAGAGGCCGAAAGGCACGTTTCTAGCATGGAGAAGTGTGTTTAACAGCTTCTATTAAGAAACTAGAGTAATCCTGTTGAAATGACAGAAACAAGGTTAAAACATCACAAAAAAACAGAAGAGGCCGAAACGCACATTTCTCGCATGGAGAAGTGTGTTTAACAGCGTCTATTAAGAAACTAATGTAATCCTGTTGAAATGACAGAAACAAGGTTAAAACATCACAAAAACATCAGAAGAGGCCGAAACGCATGTTTCTAGCATGGAGAAGTGTGCTTAACAGCTTCTATTAAGAAACTAATGTAAACCTGTTGAAATGACAGAAACAGGGTTAAAACATCACAAAAACATCAGAAGAGGCCGAAACGCATGTTTCTAGCATGGAGAAGTGTGTTTAACAGCTTCTATTAAGAAACTAATGTAATCCTGTTGAAATGACAGAAACAAGGTTAAAACATCACAAAAAAAACAGAAGAGGCCAAAACGCACATTTCTAGCATGGAGAAGTGTGTTTAACAGCGTCTATTAAGAAACTAATGTAATACTGTTGAAATGACAGAAACAAGGTTAAAACATTACAAAAACATCAGAAGAGGCCGAAACGCATGTTTCTAGCATGGAGAAGTGTGTTTAACAGCGTCTATTAAGAAACTAATGTAATACTGTTGAAATGACAGAAACATGGTGAAAACATCACAAAAACATCAGAAGAGGCCGAAAGGCACGTTTCTAGCATGGAGAAGTGTGTTTAACAGCTTCTATTAAGAAACTAGAGTAATCCTGTTGAAATGACAGAAACAAGGTTAAAACATCACAAAAAAACAGAAGAGGCCGAAACGCACATTTCTCGCATGGAGAAGTGTGTTTAACAGCGTCTATTAAGAAACTAATGTAATACTGTTGAAATGACAGAAACAAGGTTAAAACATCACAAAAACATCAGAAGAGGCCGAAACGCAAGTTTCTAGCATAGAGAAGTGTGTTTAACAGCTTCTATTAAGAAACTAATGTAATCCTGTTGAAATGACAGAAACAAGGTGAAAACATCACAAAAACATCAGAAGAGGCCGAAAGGCACGTTTCTAATATGGAGAAGTATGTTTAACAGTTTCTATTAAGAAACTAATGTAAACCTGTTGAAATGACAGAAACAAGGTTAAAACATCACAAAAAAACAGAAGAGGCCGAAACGCACATTTCTAGCATGGAGAAGTGTGTTTAACAGCTTCTATTAAGAAACTAATGTAAACCTGTTGAAATGACAGAAACAAGGTTAAAACATCACAAAAACATCAAAAGATGCCGAAACGCACGTTTCTAGCATGGAGAAGTGTGTTTAACAGCTTCTATTAAGAAACTAATGTAAACCTGTTGAAATGACAGAAACAAGGTAAAAACATCACAAAATCATCAGAAGAGGCTGAAACGCATGTTTCCAGCATGGAGAAGTGTCTTTAACAGCTTCTATTAAGAAACTAATGTAATCCTGTTGAAATGACAGAAACAAGGTTAAAACATCACAAAAACATCAGAAGAGGCCGAAACGCATGTTTCCAGCATGGAGATGTGTGTTTAACAGCTTCTATTAAGAAACTAATGTAAACCTGTTGAAATGACAGAAACAAGGTAAAAACATCACAAAATCATCAGAAGAGGCTGAAACGCATGTTTCCAGCATGGAGAAGTGTCTTTAACAGCTTCTATTAAGAAACTAATGTAATCCTGTTGAAATGACAGAAACAAGGTTAAAACATCACAAAAACATCAGAAGAGGCCGAAACGCATGTTTCCAGCATGGAGATGTGTGTTTAACAGCTTCTATTAAGAAACTAATGTAATCCTTTTGAAATGACAGAAACAAAGTGAAAACATCACAAAAACATCAAAAGAGGCCGAAACGCACATTTCTAGCATGGAGAAGTGTGTTTAACAGCGTCTTTTAAGAAACTAATGTAATACTGTTGAAATGACAGAAACAAGGTTAAAACATCACAAAAACATCAGAAGAGGCCAAAACGCAAGTTTCTAGCATGGAGAAGTGTGTTTAACAGCTTCTATTAAGAAACTAATGTAATCCTGTTGAAATGACAGAAACAAGGAGAAAACATCACAAAAACATCAGAAGAGGCCGAAACGCATGTTTCTAGCATGGAGAAGTGTGTTTAACAGCTTCTATTAAGAAACTAATGTAATCCTGTTGAAAAGACAGAAACAAGGTGAAAACATCACAAAAACATCAGAAGACGCCGAAACGCACGTTTCTAGCATGGAGAAGTGTGCTTAACAGCTTCTATTAAGAAACTAATGTAAACCTGTTGAAATGACTGAAACAGGGTTAAAACATCACAAAAACATCAGAAGAGGCCGAAACGCATGTTTCCAGCATGGAGAAGTGTGTTTAACAGCTTCTATTAAGAAACTAATGTAATCCTGTTGAAATGACAGAAACAAGGTGAAAACATCACAAAAACATCAGAAGAGGCCGAAACGCACGTTTCTAGCATGGATAAGTGTGTTTAACAGCTTCTATTAAGAAACTAATGTAATCCTGTTGAAATGACAGAAAGAAGATGAAAACATCACAAAAACATCAGAAGAGGCCGAAACGCATGTTTCTAGCATGGAGAAGTGTGCTTAACAGCTTCTATTAAGAAACTAATGTAAACCTGTTGAAATGACAGAAACAGGGTTAAAACATCACAAAAACATCAGAAGAGGCCGAAACGCATGTTTCTAGCATGGAGAAGTGTGTTTAACAGCTTCTATTAAGAAACTAATGTAATCCTGTTGAAATGACAGAAACAAGGTTAAAACATCACAAAAAAAACAGAAGAGGCCAAAACGCACATTTCTAGCATGGAGAAGTGTGTTTAACAGCGTCTATTAAGAAACTAATGTAATACTGTTGAAATGACAGAAACAAGGTTAAAACATTACAAAAACATCAGAAGAGGCCGAAACGCATGTTTCTAGCATGGAGAAGTGTGTTTAACAGCGTCTATTAAGAAACTAATGTAATACTGTTGAAATGACAGAAACATGGTTAAAACATCACAAAAACATCAGAAGAGGCCGAAACGCACGTTTCTAGCATGGAGAAGTGTGTTTAACCGCTTCTATTGAGAAACTAATGTAATCCTGTTGAAATGACAGAAACAAGGTGAAAACATCACAAAAACATCAGAAGAGGCCGAAAGGCACGTTTCTAGCATGGAGAAGTGTGTTTAACAGCTTCTATTAAGAAACTAGAGTAATCCTGTTGAAATGACAGAAACAAGGTTAAAACATCACAAAAAAACAGAAGAGGCCGAAACGCACATTTCTCGCATGGAGAAGTGTGTTTAAAGGCGTCTATTAAGAAACTAATGTAATCCTGTTGAAATGACAGAAACAAGGTTAAAACATTACAAAAACATCAGAAGAGGCCGAAACGCACGTTTCTAGCATGGAGAAGTGTGTTTAACCGCTTCTATTGAGAAACTAATGTAATACTGTTGAAATGACAGAAACATGGTTAAAACATCACAAAAACATCAGAAGAGGCCGAAACGCACGTTTCTAGCATGGAGAAGTGTGTTTAACAGCTTCTATTAAGAAACTAATGTAATCCTGTTGAAAAGACAGAAAAAAGGTGAAAACATCACAAAAACATCAGAAGTGGCCGAAAGGCACGTTTCTAGCATGGAGAAGTGTGCTTAACAGCTTCTATTAAGAAACTAATGTAAACCTAATGAAATGACAGAAACAAGGTTAAAACATCACAAAAACATCAGAAGAGGCCGAAACGCAAGTTTCTAGCATGGAGAAGTGTGTTTAACAGCTTCTATTAAGAAACTAATGTAATCCTGTTGAAATGACAGAAAAAAGGTGAAAACATCACAAAAACATCAGAAGAGGCCGAAAGGCACGTTTCTAATATGGAGAAGTATGTTTAACAGTTTCTATTAAGAAACTAATGTAAACCTGTTGAAATGACAGAAACAAGGTTAAAACATCACAAAAAAACAGAAGAGGCCGAAACGCACATTTCTAGCATGGAGAAGTATGTTTAACAGTTTCTATTAAGAAACTAATGTAAACCTGTTGAAATGACAGAAACAAGGTTAAAACATCACAAAAACATCAGAAGTGGCCGAAACGCACGTTTCTAGCATGAGAAGTGTGTTTAACATTTTCTATTAAGAAACTAATGTAATCCTGTTGAAAAGACAGAAAAAAGGTGAAAACATCACAAAAACATCAGAAGTGGCCGAAATGCACGTTTCTAGCATGGAGAAGTGTGCTTAACAGCTTCTATTAAGAAACTAATGTAATCCTGTTGAAATGACAGAAACAAGGTAAAAACATCACAAAATCATCAGAAGTGGCTGAAACGCATGTTTCCAGCATGGAGAAGTGTGTTTAACCGCTTCTATTAAGAAACTAATGTAAACCTGTTGAAATGACAGAAATAAGGTTAAAACATCACAAAAACATCAGAAGAGGCCGAAACGCATGTTTCTAGCATGGAGAAGTGTGTTTAACAGCTTCTATTAAGAAACTAATGTAATTCTGTTGAAAAGACACAATCAAGGTGAAAACATCACAAAAACATCAGAAGAGGCCGAAACGCACGTTTCTAGCATGGAGAAGTGTGTTTAACAGCTTCTATTAAGAAACTAATGTAATCCTGTTGAAATGACAGAAAAAAGGTGAAAACATCACAAAAAAACAGAAGAGGCCGAAACGCACATTTCTAGCATGGAGAAGTGTGTTTAACAGCGTCTATTAAGAAACTAATGTAATACTGTTGAAATGACAGAAACAAGGTTAAAACATCACAAAAACATCAGAAGAGGCCGAAACGCAAGTTTCTAGCATGAGAAGTGTGTTTAACAGCTTCTATTAAGAAACTAATGTAATCCTGTTGAAAAGACAGAAAAAAGGTGAAAACATCACAAAAACATCAGAAGTGGCCGAAACGCACGTTTCTAGCATGGAGAAGTGTGCTTAACAGCTTCTATTAAGAAACTAATGTAAACCTGTTGAAATGACAGAAACAAGGTTAAAACATCACAAAAACATCAGAAGAGGCCGAAACGCAAGTTTCTAATATGGAGAAGTATGTTTAACAGTTTCTATTAAGAAACTAATGTAAACCTGTTGAAATGACAGAAACAAGGTTAAAACATCACAAAAAAACAGAAGAGGCCGAAACGCACATTTCTAGCATGGAGAAGTATGTTTAACAGTTTCTATTAAGAAACTAATGTAAACCTGTTGAAATGACAGAAACAAGGTTAAAACATCACAAAAACATCAGAAGTGGCCGAAACGCACGTTTCTAGCATGAGAAGTGTGTTTAACATTTTCTATTAAGAAACTAATGTAGTCCTGTTGAAAAGACAGAAAAAAGGTGAAAACATCACAAAAACATCAGAAGTGGCCGAAATGCACGTTTCTAGTATGGAGAAGTGTGCTTAACAGCTTCTATTAAGAAACTAATGTAATCCTGTTGAAATGACAGAAACAAGGTAAAAACATCACAAAATCATCAGAAGTGGCTGAAACGCATGTTTCCAGCATGGAGAAGTGTGTTTAACCGCTTCTATTAAGAAACTAATGTAAACCTGTTGAAATGACAGAAATAAGGTTAAAACATCACAAAAACATCAAAAGATGCCGAAACGCACGTTTCTAGCATGGAGAAGTGTGTTTAACAGCTTCTATTAAGAAACTAATGTAAACCTGTTGAAATGACAGAAACAAGGTAAAAACATCACAAAATCATCAGAAGAGGCTGAAACGCATGTTTCCAGCATGGAGAAGTGTCTTTAACAGCTTCTATTAAGAAACTAATGTAATCCTGTTGAAATGACAGAAACAAGGTTAAAACATCACAAAAACATCAGAAGTGGCCGAAATGCACGTTTCTAGCATGGAGAAGTGTGCTTAACAGCTTCTATTAAGAAACTAATGTAATCCTGTTGAAATGACAGAAACAAGGTAAAAACATCACAAAATCATCAGAAGTGGCTGAAACGCATGTTTCCAGCATGGAGAAGTGTGTTTAACCGCTTCTATTAAGAAACTAATGTAAACCTGTTGAAATGACAGAAATAAGGTTAAAACATCACAAAAACATCAGAAGAGGCCGAAACGCATGTTTCTAGCATGGAGAAGTGTGTTTAACAGCTTCTATTAAGAAACTAATGTAATTCTGTTGAAAAGACACAATCAAGGTGAAAACATCACAAAAACATCAGAAGAGGCCGAAACGCACGTTTCTAGCATGGAGAAGTGTGTTTAACAGCTTCTATTAAGAAACTAATGTAATCCTGTTGAAATGACAGAAAAAAGGTGAAAACATCACAAAAAAACAGAAGAGGCCGAAACGCACATTTCTAGCATGGAGAAGTGTGTTTAACAGCGTCTATTAAGAAACTAATGTAATACTGTTGAAATGACAGAAACAAGGTTAAAACATCACAAAAACATCAGAAGAGGCCGAAACGCAAGTTTCTAGCATGAGAAGTGTGTTTAACAGCTTCTATTAAGAAACTAATGTAATCCTGTTGAAAAGACAGAAAAAAGGTGAAAACATCACAAAAACATCAGAAGTGGCCGAAACGCACGTTTCTAGCATGGAGAAGTGTGCTTAACAGCTTCTATTAAGAAACTAATGTAAACCTGTTGAAATGACAGAAACAAGGTTAAAACATCACAAAAACATCAGAAGAGGCCGAAACGCAAGTTTCTAATATGGAGAAGTATGTTTAACAGTTTCTATTAAGAAACTAATGTAAACCTGTTGAAATGACAGAAACAAGGTTAAAACATCACAAAAAAACAGAAGAGGCCGAAACGCACATTTCTAGCATGGAGAAGTATGTTTAACAGTTTCTATTAAGAAACTAATGTAAACCTGTTGAAATGACAGAAACAAGGTTAAAACATCACAAAAACATCAGAAGTGGCCGAAACGCACGTTTCTAGCATGAGAAGTGTGTTTAACATTTTCTATTAAGAAACTAATGTAGTCCTGTTGAAAAGACAGAAAAAAGGTGAAAACATCACAAAAACATCAGAAGTGGCCGAAATGCACGTTTCTAGTATGGAGAAGTGTGCTTAACAGCTTCTATTAAGAAACTAATGTAATCCTGTTGAAATGACAGAAACAAGGTAAAAACATCACAAAATCATCAGAAGTGGCTGAAACGCATGTTTCCAGCATGGAGAAGTGTGTTTAACCGCTTCTATTAAGAAACTAATGTAAACCTGTTGAAATGACAGAAATAAGGTTAAAACATCACAAAAACATCAAAAGATGCCGAAACGCACGTTTCTAGCATGGAGAAGTGTGTTTAACAGCTTCTATTAAGAAACTAATGTAAACCTGTTGAAATGACAGAAACAAGGTAAAAACATCACAAAATCATCAGAAGAGGCTGAAACGCATGTTTCCAGCATGGAGAAGTGTCTTTAACAGCTTCTATTAAGAAACTAATGTAATCCTGTTGAAATGACAGAAACAAGGTTAAAACATCACAAAAACATCAGAAGAGGCCGAAACGCATGTTTCCAGCATGGAGAAGTGTGCTTAACAGCTTCTATTAAGAAACTAATGTAAACCTGTTGAAATGACAGAAACAAGGTTAAAACATCACAAAAACATCAGAAGAGGCCGAAACTCAAGTTTCTAGCATGGAGAAGTGTGTTTAACAGCGTCTTTTAAGAAACTAATGTAATACTGTTGAAATGACAGAAACAAGGAAAAAACATCACAAAAACATCAGAAGAGGCCAAAACGCAAGTTTCTAGCATGGAGAAGTGTGTTTAACAGCTTCTATTAAGAAACTAATGTAATCCTGTTGAAATGACAGAAACAAGGAGAAAACATCACAAAAACATCAGAAGAGGCCGAAACGCATGTTTCTAGCATGGAGAAGTGTGTTTAACAGCTTCTATTAAGAAACTAATGTAATCCTGTTGAAAAGACAGAAACAAGGTGAAAACATCACAAAAACATCAGAAGACGCCGAAACGCACGTTTCTAGCATGGAGAAGTGTGCTTAACAGCTTCTATTAAGAAACTAATGTAAACCTGTTGAAATGACTGAAACAGGGTTAAAACATCACAAAAACATCAGAAGAGGCCGAAACGCATGTTTCCAGCATGGAGAAGTGTGTTTAACAGCTTCTATTAAGAAACTAATGTAATCCTGTTGAAATGACAGAAACAAGGTGAAAACATCACAAAAACATCAGAAGAGGCCGAAACACACGTTTCTAGCATGGATAAGTGTGTTTAACAGCTTCTATTAGGAAACTAATGTAATCCTGTTGAAATGACAGAAACAAGGTTAAAACATCACAAAAAAAACAGAAGAGGCCAAAACGCACATTTCTAGCATGGAGAAGTGTGTTTAACAGCGTCTATTAAGAAACTAATGTAATACTGTTGAAATGACAGAAACAAGGTTAAATCATTACAAAAACATCAGAAGAGGCCGAAACGCATGTTTCTAGCATGGAGAAGTGTGTTTAACAGCTTCTATTAGGAAACTAATGTAATCCTGTTGAAATGACAGAAACAAGGTTAAAACATCACAAAAAAAACAGAAGAGGCCAAAACGCACATTTCTAGCATGGAGAAGTGTGTTTAACAGCGTCTATTAAGAAACTAATGTAATACTGTTGAAATGACAGAAACAAGGTTAAATCATTACAAAAACATCAGAAGAGGCCGAAACGCATGTTTCTAGCATGGAGAAGTGTGTTTAACAGCGTCTATTAAGAAACTAATGTAATACTGTTGAAATGACAGAAACAAGGTTAAAACATCACAAAAACATCAGAAGAGGCCGAAACGCATGTTTCTAGCATGGAGAAGTGTGTTTAACAGCTTCTATTAAGAAACTAATGTAATTCTGTTGAAAAGACACAATCAAGGTGAAAACATCACAAAGACATCAGAAGAGGCCGAAACGCACGTTTCTAGCATGGAGAAGTGTGTTTAACAGCTTCTATTAAGAAACTAATGTAATCCTGTTGAAATGACAGAAACATGGTTAAAACATCACAAAAACATCAGAAGAGGCCGAAACGCACGTTTCTAGCATGGAGAAGTGTGTTTAACCGCTTCTATTGAGAAACTAATGTAATCCTGTTGAAATGACAGAAACAACGTGAAAACATCACAAAAACATCAGAAGAGGCCGAAAGGCACGTTTCTAGCATGGAGAAGTGTGTTTAACAGCTTCTATTAACAAACTAGAGTAATCCTGTTGAAATGACAGAAACAAGGTTAAAACATCACAAAAAAACAGAAGAGGCCGAAACGCACATTTCTCGCATGGAGAAGTGTGTTTAACAGCGTCTATTAACAGCCTGAATATATGTCAATATAGCTTTACTTTTAAGCCCTTCATTTTAAGGTCGTACATCAGAATGCTCTGATATTATGTGCGGGATACCCTGGATATGTGATGTGTCCCCCAGTCTTGGAATAAAGCTGGCATAACATCAGGATTTGTTTTTAGAGTAGCCTGAAAAAGAGTAAAATATGCCTTTAAAAGCCTGAAAAATTATTTAAATTACAGCATTAATTAGACATTCAAGGCTTCAATTTTAAAATCCTACATCAGAATGGTCCTTAATTACCTGAGTGACCCAATGGATATGTAGTTACTAACCCAGAGTATGAATGAACCTGGCTTAACAGTAGGAATATTTTTTAGAATGGCCTGAAGGAGAGTTAAATATGCCTTTAACAGCCTGAATATATGTCAATATAGCTTTATTTTTAAGCCCTTAATTTTAGAATCCTTCATCAGAATGCTCTGATATTACCTGAGGGACACCTTGGATACGTGATGTCTCCCCCGGTCTTGGAATGAAGCTGGCATAACATCAGGATTCCTTTTTAGAATAGCCTGAAAAAGAGTAAAAAATGCCTTTAAAAGCCTAAACAAGATTTAAAATACAGCATTAACTAGACATTCAAGGCTTCAATTTTAAAATCCTACATCAGAATGGTCCTTAATTACCTGAGTGACCCAATGGATATGTAGTGTCTAACCCAGAGTTTGAATGAACCTGGCTTAACAGTAGGAATCCATTTTAGAGTGGCCTGAAGGAGAGTTAAATATGCCTTTAACAGCCTGGATATATGTCAATATAGCTTTACTTTTAATCCCTTAATTTTAGAATCCTTCATCAGAATTCTCTGATATTACCTGAGAGACACACTGGATATGTGATGTCTCCCCCAGTCTTGGATTGAAGTTGGCATAACATCAGGATTTGTTTTTAGAGTTGCCTGAAAAAGAGTAAAATATGCCTTTAACAGCCTGCAAAAGATTTAAAATACAGCAATAATTAGACATCCAAGGCTTCAATTTTAAAATCCTACATCAGAATGGTCCTTAATTACCTGAGTGACCCAATGGATATGTAGTGTCTAACCCAGAGTTTGAATGAACCTGGCTTAACAGTAGGAATCCATTTTAGAGTGGCCTGAAGGAGAGTTAAATATGCCTTTAACAGCCTGAATATATGTCAATATAGCTTTACTTTTAAGCCCTTAATTTTAAGGTCGTACATCAGAATGCTCTGATATTATGTGCGGGATACCCTGGATATGTGATGTGTCCCCCAGTCTTGGAATGAAGCTGGCATAACATCAGGATTCGTTTTTAGAGTTGCCTGAAAAAGAGTAAAATATGCCTTTAAAAGCCTGAAAAATTATTTAAATTACAGCATTAATTAGACATTCAAGGCTTCAATTTTAAAATCCTACATCAGAATTGTCATTAATTACCTGAGTGACCCAATGGATGTGTAGTGTCTAACCCAGAGTTTGAATGAACCTGGCTTAACAGTAGGAATCCATTTTAGAGTGGCCTGAAGGAGAGTTAAATATGCCTTTAACAGCCTGAATATATGTCAATATAGCTTTACTTTTAAGCCCTTAATTTTAGAATCCTTCATCAGAATGCTCTGATATTACCTGAGGGACACACTGGATACGTGATGTCTCCCCCGGTCTTGGAATGAAGCTGGCATAACATCAGGATTCCTTTTTAGAGTAGCCTGAAAAAGAGTAAAATATGCCTTTAAAAGCCTGAAAACGATTTAAAATACAGCATTAATTAGACATCCAAGGCTTCAATTTTAAAATCCTACATCAGAATGGTCCGTAATTACCTGAGTGACCCAATAGAGTTTGAATGAACCTGGCTTAACAGTAGGAATCCATTTTAGAGTGGCCTGAAGGAGAGTTAAATATGCCTTTAACAGCCTGAATATATGTCAATATAGCTTTACTTTGAAGCCCTTAATTTTAGAATCCTTCATCAGAATGCTCTGATATTACCTGAGGGACACACTGGATAGGTGATGTCTCCCCCGGTCTTGGAATGAAGCTGGCATAACATCAGGATTCCTTTTTAGAGTAGCCTGAAAAAGAGTAAAAAATGCCTTTAAAAGCCTGAAAACGATTTAAAATACAGCATTAATTAGACATTCAAGGCTTCAATTTTAAAATCCTACATCAGAATGGTCCTTAATTACCTGAGTGACCCAATGGATATGTAGTGTCTAACCCAGAGTTTGAATGAACCTGGCTTAACAGTAGGAATCCATTTTAGAGTGGCCTGAAGGAGAGTTAAATATGCCTTTAACAGCCTGGATATATGTCAATATAGCTTTACTTTTAATCCCTTAATTTTAGAATCCTTCATCAGAATTCTCTGATATTACCTGAGAGACACACTGGATATGTGATGTCTCCCCCAGTCTTGGATTGAAGTTGGCATAACATCAGGATTTGTTTTTAGAGTTGCCTGAAAAAGAGTAAAATATGCCTTTAACAGCCTGCAAAAGATTTAAAATACAGCAATAATTAGACATCCAAGGCTTCAATTTTAAAATCCTACATCAGAATGGTCCTTAATTACCTGAGTGACCCAATGGATATGTAGTGTCTAACCCAGAGTTTGAATGAACCTGGCTTAACAGTAGGAATCCATTTTAGAGTGGCCTGAAGGAGAGTTAAATATGCCTTTAACAGCCTGAATATATGTCAATATAGCTTTACTTTTAAGCCCTTAATTTTAAGGTCGTACATCAGAATGCTCTGATATTATGTGCGGGATACCCTGGATATGTGATGTGTCCCCCAGTCTTGGAATGAAGCTGGCATAACATCAGGATTCGTTTTTAGAGTTGCCTGAAAAAGAGTAAAATATGCCTTTAAAAGCCTGAAAAATTATTTAAATTACAGCATTAATTAGACATTCAAGGCTTCAATTTTAAAATCCTACATCAGAATTGTCATTAATTACCTGAGTGACCCAATGGATGTGTAGTGTCTAACCCAGAGTTTGAATGAACCTGGCTTAACAGTAGGAATCCATTTTAGAGTGGCCTGAAGGAGAGTTAAATATGCCTTTAACAGCCTGAATATATGTCAATATAGCTTTACTTTTAAGCCCTTAATTTTAGAATCCTTCATCAGAATGCTCTGATATTACCTGAGGGACACACTGGATACGTGATGTCTCCCCCGGTCTTGGAATGAAGCTGGCATAACATCAGGATTCCTTTTTAGAGTAGCCTGAAAAAGAGTAAAATATGCCTTTAAAAGCCTGAAAACGATTTAAAATACAGCATTAATTAGACATCCAAGGCTTCAATTTTAAAATCCTACATCAGAATGGTCCGTAATTACCTGAGTGACCCAATAGAGTTTGAATGAACCTGGCTTAACAGTAGGAATCCATTTTAGAGTGGCCTGAAGGAGAGTTAAATATGCCTTTAACAGCCTGAATATATGTCAATATAGCTTTACTTTGAAGCCCTTAATTTTAGAATCCTTCATCAGAATGCTCTGATATTACCTGAGGGACACACTGGATAGGTGATGTCTCCCCCGGTCTTGGAATGAAGCTGGCATAACATCAGGATTCCTTTTTAGAGTAGCCTGAAAAAGAGTAAAAAATGCCTTTAAAAGCCTGAAAACGATTTAAAATACAGCATTAATTAGACATTCAAGGCTTCAATTTTAAAATCCTACATCAGCTTGGTCCTTAATTACCTGAGTGACCCAATGGATATGTAGTGTCTAACCCAGAGTTTGAATGAACCTGGCTTAACAGTAGGAATCCATTTTAGAGTGGCCTTAAGGAGAGTTAAATATGCCTTTAACAGTCTGGATATATGTCAATATAGCTTTACTTTTAATCCCTTAATTTTAGAATCCTTCATCAGAATGCTCTGATATTACATGAGAGACACACTGGAGATGTGATGTCTCCCCCAGTCTTGGAATGAAGCTGGCATAACATCAGGATTCCTTTTTAGAGTAGCTTGAAAAAGAGTAAAATATGCCTTTAAAAGCCTGAAAAAGATTTAAAATACAACATTAATTAGATATTCAAGGCTTCAATTTTAAAATCCTACATCAGAATGTTCCTTAATTACCTGAGTGACCCAATGGATATGTAGTGTCTAACCCAGAGTTTGAATGAACCTGGCTTAACAGTAGGAATCCATTTTAGAGTGGCCTGAAGGAGAGTTAAATATGCCTTTAACAGTCTGGATATATGTCAATATAGCTTTACTTTTAATCCCTTAATTTTAAGGTCGTACATCAGAATGCTCTGATATTACGTGCGGGATACCCTAGATATGTGATGTGTCCCCCAGTCTTGGAATAAAGCTGGCATAACATCAGGATTCGTTTTTAAAGTAGCCTGAAAAAGAGTAAAATATGCCTTTAAAAGCCTGAAAAATGATTTAAAATATAGCATTAATTAGACATTCAAGGCTTCAATTTTAAAATCCTACATCAGAATGGTCCTTAATTACCTGAGTGACCCAATGGATGTGTAGGGTCTAACCCAGAGTTTGAATGAACCTGGCTTAACAGTAGGAATCCATTTTAGAGTGGCCTGAAGGAGAGTTAAATATGCCTTTAACAGCCTGAATATATGTCAATATAGCTTTACTTTTAAGCCCTTAATTTTAGAATCCTTCATCAGAATGCTCTGATATTACCTGAGGGACACACTGGATACGTGATGTCTCCCCCGGTCTTGGAATGAAGCTGGCATAACATCAGGATTCCTTTTTAGAGTAGCCTGAAAAAGAGTAAAAAATGCCTTTAAAAGCCTGAAAACGATTTAAAATACAGCATTAATTAGACATGCAAGGCTTAAATTTTAAAATCCTACATCAGATTGGTCCTTAATTACCTGAGTGACCCAATGGATATGTAGTGACTAACCCAGAGTTTGAATGAACCTGGCTTAACAGTAGGAATCCATTTTAGAGTGGCCTGAAGGAGAGTTAAATATGCCATTAACAGTCTGGATATATGTCAATATAGCTTTACTTAGAAGCCCTTAATTTTAGAATCCTTCATCAGAATGCTCTGATATTACCTGAGGGACACACTGGATACGTGATGTCTCCCCCGGTCTTGGAATGAAGCTGGCATAACATCAGGATTCCTTTTTTAGAGTAGCCTGAAAAAGAGTAAAAAATGCCTTTAAAAGCCTGAAAACGATTTAAAATACAACATTAATTAGACATTCAAGGCTTCAATTTTAAAATCCTACATCAGATTGGTCCTTAATTACCTGAGTGACCCAATGGATATGTAGTGTCTAACCCAGGATTTGAATGAACCTGGCTTAACAGTAGGAATCCATTTTAGAGTGGCCTGAAGGAGAGTTAAATATGCCTTTAACAGTCTGGATATATGTCAATATAGCTTTACTTTTAATCCCTTAATTTTAAGGTCGTACATCAGAATGCTCTGATATTACGTGCGGGATACCCTAGATATGTGATGTGTCCCCCAGTCTTGGAATAAAGCTGGCATAACATCAGGATTCGTTTTTAAAGTAGCCTGAAAAAGAGTAAAATATGCCTTTAAAAGCCTGAAAAATGATTTAAAATACAGCATTAATTAGACATTCAAGGCTTCAATTTTAAAATCCTACATCAGAATGGTCCTTAATTACCTGAGTGACCCAATGGATGTGTAGGGTCTAACCCAGAGTTTGAATGAACCTGGCTTAACAGTAGGAATCCATTTTAGAGTGGCCTGAAGGAGAGTTAAATATGCCTTTAACAGCCTGAATATATGTCAATATAGCTTTACTTTTAAGCCCTTAATTTTAGAATCCTTCATCAGAATGCTCTGATATTACCTGAGGGACACACTGGATACGTGATGTCTCCCCCGGTCTTGGAATGAAGCTGGCATAACATCAGGATTCCTTTTTAGAGTAGCCTGAAAAAGAGTAAAAAATGCCTTTAAAAGCCTGAAAACGATTTAAAATACAGCATTAATTAGACATGCAAGGCTTAAATTTTAAAATCCTACATCAGAATGGTCCTTAATTACCTGAGTGACCCAATGGATATGTAGTGACTAACCCAGAGTTTGAATGAACCTGGCTTAACAGTAGGAATCCATTTTAGAGTGGCCTGAAGGAGAGTTAAATATGCCTTTAACAGCCTGGATATATGTCAATATAGCTTTACTTTGAAGCCCTTAATTTTAGAATCCTTCATCAGAATGCTCTGATATTACCTGAGGGACACACTGGATACGTGATGTCTCCCCCGGTCTTGGAATGAAGCTGGCATAACATCAGGATTCCTTTTTTAGAGTAGCCTGAAAAAGAGTAAAAAATGCCTTTAAAAGCCTGAAAACGATTTAAAATACAGCATTAATTAGACATTCAAGGCTTCAATTTTAAAATCCTACATCAGATTGGTCCTTAATTACCTGAGTGACCCAATGGATATGTAGTGTCTAACCCAGAGATTTGAATGAACCTGGCTTAACAGTAGGAATCCATTTTAGAGTGGCCTGAAGGAGAGTTAAATATGCCTTTAACAGTCTGGATATATGTCAATATAGCTTTACTTTTAATCCCTTAATTTTAAGGTCGTACATCAGAATGCTCTGATATTACGTGCGGGATACCCTAGATATGTGATGTGTCCCCCAGTCTTGGAATAAAGCTGGCATAACATCAGGATTCGTTTTTAAAGTAGCCTGAAAAAGAGTAAAATATGCCTTTAAAAGCCTGAAAAATGATTTAAAATACAGCATTAATTAGACATTCAAGGCTTCAATTTTAAAATCCTACATCAGAATGGTCCTTAATTACCTGAGTGACCCAATGGATGTGTAGTGTCTAACCCAGAGTTTGAATGAACCTGGCTTAACAGTAGGAATCCATTTTAGAGTGGCCTGAAGGAGAGTTAAATATGCCTTTAACAGCCTGAATATATGTCAATATAGCTTTACTTTTAAGCCCTTAATTTTAGAATCCTTCATCAGAATGCTCTGATATTACCTGAGGGACACACTGGATAGGTGATGTCTCCCCCGGTCTTGGAATGAAGCTGGCATAACATCAGGATTCCTTTTTAGAGTAGCCTGAAAAAGAGTAAAAAATGCCTTTAAAAGCCTGAAAACGATTTAAAATACAGCATTAATTAGACATTCAAGGCTTAAATTTTAAAATCCTACATCAGATTGGTCCTTAATTACCTGAGTGACCCAATGGATATGTAGTGTCTAACCCAGAGTTTGAATGAACCTGGCTTAACAGTAGGAATCCATTTTAGAGTGGCCTGAAGGAGAGTTAAATATGCCTTTAACAGTCTGGATATATGTCAATATAGCTTTACTTTTAATCCCTTAATTTTAAAATCCTTCATCAGAATGCTCTGATATTACCTGAGAGACACACTGGATATGTGATGTCTCCCCCAGTCTTGGATTGAAGTTGGCATAACATCAGGATTTGTTTTTAGAGTTGCCTGAAAAAGAGTAAAATATGCCTTTAACAGCCTGAAAAAGATTTAAAATACAGCAATAATTAGACATCCAAGGCTTAAATTTTAAAATCCTACATCAGAATGGTCCTTAATTACCTGAGTGACCCAATGGATATGTAGTGTCTAACCCAGAGTTTGAATGAACCTGGCTTAACAGTAGGAATCCATTTTAGAGTGGCCTAAATGAGAGTTAAATACGCCTTTAACAGCCTGAATATATGTCAATATAGCTTTACTTTTAAGCCCTTAATTTTAAGGTCGTACATCAGAATGCTCTGATATTACGTGAGGGACACACTGGATATGTGATGTGTCCCCCAGTCTTGGAATGAAGCCGGCATAACATCAGGATTTGTTTTTAGAGCAGCCTGAAAAAGTGTAAAATATGCCTTTAAAAGCCTGAAAAAGATTTAAAATACAGCATTAATTAGACATTCAAGGCTTCAATTTTAAAATCCTACATCAGAATGGTCCTTAATTACCTGAGTGACCCAATGGATATGTAGTGTCTAACCCAGAGTTTGAATGAACCTGGCTTAACAGTAGGAATCCATTTTAGAGTGGCCTGAAGGAGAGTTAAATATGCCTTTAACAGCCTGAATATATGTCAATATAGCTTTACTTTTAAGCCCTTAATTTTAGAATCCTTCTTCAGAATACTCTGATATTACCTGAGGGACACACTGGATAAGTGATGTCTCCCCCAGTCTTGGAATGAAGCTGGCATAACATCAGGATTCCTTTTTAGAGTAGCCTGAAAAAGAGTCAAATATGCCTTTAAAAGCCTGAAAAAGATTTAAAATACAGCATTAAATAGACATTCAAGGCTTCAATTTTAAAATCCTACATCAGAATGGTCCTTAATTACCTGAGTGACCCAATGGATATGTAGTGTCTAACCCAGAGTTTGAATGAACCTGGCTTAACAGTAGGAATCCATTTTAGAGTGGCCTAAAGGAGAGTTAAATATGCCTTTAACAGCCTGAATATATGTCAATATAGCTTTACTTTTAAGCCCTTAATTTTAAGGTCGTACATCAGAATGCTCTGATATTATGTGCGGGATACCCTGGATATGTGATGTGTCCCCCAGTCTTGGAATGAAGCTGGCATAACATCAGGATTCGTTTTTAGAGTAGCCTGAAAAAGAGTAAAATATGCCTTTAAAAGCCTGAAAAATTATTTAAATTACAGCATTAATTAGACATTCAAGGCTTCAATTTTAAAATCCTACATCAGAATGGTCCTTAATTACCTGAGTGACCCAATGGATGTGTAGTGTCTAACCCAGAGTTTGAATGAACCTGGCTTAACAGTAGGAATCCATTTTAGAGTGGCCTGAAGGAGAGTTAAATATGCCTTTAACAGCCTGAATATATGTCAATATAGCTTTACTTAGAAGCCCTTAATTTTAGAATCCTTCATCAGAATGCTCTGATATTACCTGAGGGACACACTGGATACGTGATGTCTCCCCCGGTCTTGGAATGAAGCTGGCATAACATCAGGATTCCTTTTTAGAGTAGCCTGAAAAAGAGTAAAATATGCCTTTAAAAGCCTGAAAACGATTTAAATTACAGCATTAATTAGACATCCAAGGCTTCAATTTTAAAATCCTACATCAGAATGGTCCTTAATTACCTGAGTGACCCAATCAGAGTTTGAATGAACCTGGCTTAACAGTAGGAATCCATTTTAGAGTGGCCTGAAGGAGAGTTAAATATGCCTTTAACAGCCTGAATATATGTCAATATAGCTTTACTTTTAAGCCCTTAATTTTAGAATCCTTCATCAGAATGCTCTGATATTACCTGAGGGACACACTGGATAGGTGATGTCTCCCCCGGTCTTGGAATGAAGCTGGCATAACATCAGGATTCCTTTTTAGAGTAGCCTGAAAAAGAGTAAAATATGCCTTTAAAAGCCTGAAAACGATTTAAAATACAGCATTAATTAGACATTCAAGGCTTCAATTTTAAAATCCTACATCAGAATGGTCCTTAATTACCTGAGTGACCCAATGGATATGTAGTGTCTAACCCAGAGTTTGAATGAACCTGGCTTAACAGTAGGAATCCATTTTAGAGTGGCCTGAAGGAGAGTTAAATATGCCTTTAACAGCCTGAATATATGTCAATATAGCTTTACTTTTAAGCCCTTAATTTTAAGGTCGTACATCAGAATGCTCTGATATTACGTGCGGGACACACTGGATACGTGATGTCTCCCCCGGTCTTGGAATGAAGCTGGCATAACATCAGGATTCCTTTTTAGAGTAGCCTGAAAAAGAGTAAAAAATGCCTTTAAAAGCCTGAAAACGATTTAAAATACAGCATTAATTAGACATTCAAGGCTTCAATTTTAAAATCCTACATCAGATTGGTCCTTAATTACCTGAGTGACCCAATGGATATGTAGTGTCTAACCCAGAGTTTGAATGAACCTGGCTTAACAGTAGGAATCCATTTTAGAGTGGCCTAAATGAGAGTTAAATACGCCTTTAACAGCCTGAATATATGTCAATATAGCTTTACTTTTAAGCCCTTAATTTTAAGGTCGTACATCAGAATGCTCTGATATTACGTGAGGGACACCCTGGATATGTGATGTGTCCCCCAGTCTTGGAATGAAGCTGGCATAACATCAGGATTCGTTTTTAGAGCAGCCTGAAAAAGTGTAAAATATGCCTTTAAAAGCCTGAAAAAGATTTAAAATACAGCCTTAATTAGACAATCAAGGCTTAAATTTTAAAATCCTACATCAGAATGGTCCTTAATTACCTGAGTGACCCAATGGATATGTAGTGTCTAACCCAGAGTTTGAATGAACCTGGCTTAACAGTAGGAATCCATTTTAGAGTGGCCTAAATGAGAGTTAAATACGCCTTTAACAGCCTGAATATATGTCAATATAGATTTACTTTTAAGCACTTAATTTTAAGGTCGTACATCAGAATGCTCTGATATTACGTGAGGGACACACTGGATAGGTGATGTCTCCCCCGGTTTTGGAATGAAGCTGGCATGACATCAGGATTCCTTTTTAGAGTAGCCTGAAAAAGAGTAAAAAATGCCTTTAAAAGCCTGAAAAAGATTTAAAATACAGCATTAATTAGACATTCAAGGCTTCAATTTTAAAATCCAACATCAGAATGGTCCTTAATTACCTGAGTGACCCAATGGATATGTAGTGTCTAACCCAGAGTTTGAATGAACCTGGCTTAACAGTAGGAATCCATTTTAGAGTGGCCTGAAGGAGAGTTAAATATGCCTTTAACAGCCTGAATATATGTCAATATAGCTTTACTTTTAAGCCCTTAATTTTAGAATCCTTCATCAGAATACTCTGATATTACCTGAGGGACACACTGGATAAGTGATGTCTCCCCCAGTCTTGGAATGAAGCTGGCATAACATCAGGATTCCTTTTTAGAGTAGCCTGAAAAAGAGTAAAAAATGCCTTTAAAAGCCTGAAAAAGATTTAAAATACAGCATTAATTAGACATTCAAGGCTTCAATTTTAAAATCCTACATCAGAATGGTCCTTAATTACCTGAGTGACCCAATGGATATGTAGTGTCTAACCCAGAGTTTGAATGAACCTGGCTTAACAGTAGGAATCCATTTTAGAGTGGCCTAAAGGAGAGTTAAATATGCCTTTAACAGCCTGAATATATGTCAATATAGCTTTACTTTTAAGCCCTTAATTTTAGAATCCTTCATCAGAATGCTCTGATATTACCTGAGGGACACACTGGATACGTGATGTCTCCCCCGGTCTTGGAATGAAGCTGGCATAACATCAGGATTCCTTTTTAGAGTAGCCTGAAAAAGAGTAAAAAATGCCTTTAAAAGCCTGAAAACGATTTAAAATACAGCATTAATTAGACATTCAAGGCTTCAATTTTAAAATCCTACATCAGATTGGTCCTTAATTACCTGAGTGACCCAATGGATATGTAGTGTCTAACCCAGAGTTTGAATGAACCTGGCTTAACAGTAGGAATCCATTTTAGAGTGGCCTGAAGGAGAGTTAAATATGCCTTTAACAGTCTGGATATATGTCAATATAGCTTTACTTTTAATCCGTTAATTTTAGAATCCTTCATCAGAATGCTCTGATATTACCTGAAAGACACACTGGATATGTGATGTCTCCCCCAGTCTTGGATTGAAGTTGGCATAACATCAGGATTTGTTTTTAGAGTTGCCTGAAAAAGAGTAAAATATGCCTTTAACAGCCTGAAAAAGATTTAAAACACAGCAATAATTAGACATCCAAGGCTTAAATTTTAAAATCCTACATCAGAATGGTCCTTAACCCCCTGAGCCCTGAGGCCATTTTTACAGTTCATTTTCCGTCTGGATTTATTTTATATAAAAGCCAATAAAACATCAACCCTGTTGTCTACAGTCAAGATCTGAACATCATTTTTTTCAGGACAAACTGGGTTAGTAGAATATTTGGGTTGCAATGAGGTCACTTGAATGTTAAAAATGGTTGTAGGACCTTAAAGACAAATAAATAAATAAAACGGAACATGACTCTTCCAGATATGTATTGATATCACAGACATATAGGTAAAACCTAAGCCATTTTATTCTCTAAAACACTTCTCATATGTCTTGGGAGTCACACTGTGAAGAAATAATCATTATAAATTTTACAGATGACAAAATACAGACATTTTTTCAAAAAAAGTCCAGACGCTTTTGCCCTCATGACATTTACCTATGCCAATAATAACATAATAATGTCATATTTATTGATATTACACCCACAACAATGCTACACAAGCATTTGTGTGTCTAAAACAGTTCTTCTATATGCAAAAATAAACATAATAAACATTATAACTCATATAAAGCACATACTATTTACATTTCTTCAAAAAAGGCCCAAATATATAATATATAATGCAAATATATGCCATATCTCAAACCAATGAGGCCATTTCCTCTATAAAACGGTAGATATCTATCTTGTTCCACTATAGCACCTTTGTTTGCCTGCAGACACGTTGACAGGAAGTGTTGGCAAAGTAGGAAGTGGGGGGAGGGCTGAAATCTTTCAGCTTCTCTACTCTTCGGCTGATATCTCCCATATATGGGCATGTACTTCCTGTAAACAGCGCAGAGCGAGAGGCAGCAGCGCGGCAGCGGCCGAATCGAGCGAAAACGCGATGAATTATGGACATAAAGTGGATTAATCTGGGATTTAAAGGTATGGATTTAAAGCCCAACAACCCCTAAAGAGGCTGGAAGTTCCAGGCTGGATAGAAAATCACCTGTAGAGGCTAAAAGGACACGGAAAAGACCGCCGGAAAGGCTAATTCGTCAGGATTCAGCAGCCATTTTAGGTGAGTCGCTGCCTTGTATTGTTCAAAAGTTATTAAACTATGAATCAGAGGTGCTTTTTTGATCGTGGGCGAGCCTCTCGGTCTCACAGGGTTAATTACCTGAGTGACCCAATGGATATGTAGTGTCTAACCCAGAGTTTGAATGAACCTGGCTTAACAGTAGGAATCCATTTTAGAGTGGCCTAAATGAGAGTTAAATACGCCTTTAACAGCCTGAATATATGTCAATATAGATTTACTTTTAAGCCCTTAATTTTAAGGTCGTACATCAGAATGCTCTGATATTACGTGAGGGACACACTGGATATGTGATGTGTCCCCCAGTCTTGGAATGAAGCTGGCATAACATCAGGATTCATTTTTAGAGCAGCCTGAAAAAGTGTAAAATATGCCTTTAAAAGCCTGAAAAAGATTTAAAATACAGCCTTAATTAGACATTCAAGGCTTCAATTTTAAAATCCTACATCAGAATGGTCCTTAATTACCTGAGTGACCCAATGGATATGTAGTGTCTAACCCAGAGTTTGAATGAACCTGGCTTAACAGTAGGAATCCATTTTAGAGTGGCCTGAAGGAGAGTTAAATATGCCTTTAACAGCCTGAATATATGTCAATATAGCTTTATTTTTAAGCCCTTAATTTTAGAATCCTTCATCAGAATGCTCTGATATTACCTGAGAGACACACTGGATATGTGATGTCTCCCCCAGTTTTGGATTGAAGTTGGCATAACATCAGGATTTGTTTTTAGAGTTGCCTGAAAAAGAGTAAAATATGCCTTTAACAGCCTGAAAAAGATTTAAAATACAGCAATAATTAGACATCCAAGGCTTAAATTTTAAAATCCTACATCAGAATGGTCCTTAATTACCTGAGTGACCCAATGGATATGTAGTGTCTAACCCAGAGTTTGAATGAACCTGGCTTAACAGTAGGAATCCATTTTAGAGTGGCCTGAAGGAGAGTTAAATATGCCTTTAACAGCCTGAATATATGTCAATATAGCTTTACTTTTAAGCCCTTAATTTTAGAATCCTTCATCAGAATGCTCTGATATTACCTGAGGGACACACTGGATAGGTGATGTCTCCCCCGGTCTTGGAATGAAGCTGGCGTGACATCAGGATTCCTTTTTAGAGTAGCCTGAAAAAGAGTAAAAAATGCCTTTAAAAGCCTGAAAAAGATTTAAAATACAGCATTAAATAGACATTCAAGGCTTCAATTTTAAAATCCTACATCAGAATGGTCCTTAATTACCTGAGTGACCCAATGGATATGTAGTGTCTAACCCAGAGTTTGAATGAACCTGGCTTAACAGTAGGAATCCATTTTAGAGTGGCCTGAAGGAGAGTTAAATATGCCTTTAACAGCCTGAATATATGTCAATATAGCTTTACTTTTAAGCCCTTAATTTTAAGGTCGTACATCAGAATGCTCTGATATTACATGCGGGATACCCTAGATATGTGATGTGTCCCCCAGTCTTGGAATAAAGCTGGCATAACATCAGGATTCGTTTTTAAAGTAGCCTGAAAAAGAGTAAAATATGCCTTTAAAAGCCTGAAAAATGATTTAAAATACAGCATTAATTAGACATTCAAGGCTTCAATTTTAAAATCCTACATCAGAATGGTCCTTAATTACCTGAGTGACCCAATGGATGTGTAGTGTCTAACCCAGAGTTTGAATGAACCTGGCTTACCAGTAGGAATCCATTTTAGAGTGGCCTAAAGGAGAGTTAAATATGCCTTTAACAGCCTGAATATATGTCAATATAGCTTTACTTTTAAGCCCTTAATTTTAAGGTCGTACATCAGAATGCTCTGATATTATGTGGGGGATACCCTGGATATGTGATGTGTCCCCCAGTCTTGGAATGAAGCTGGCATAACATCAGGATTCGTTTTTAGAGTAGCCTGAAAAAGAGTAAAATATGCCTTTAAAAGCCTGAAAAATTATTTAAATTACAGCATTAATTAGACATTCAAGGCTTCAATTTTAAAATCCTACATCAGAATGGTCCTTAATTACCTGAGTGACCCAATGGATATGTAGTGTCTAACACAGAGTTTGAATGAACCTGGCTTAACAGTAGGAATCCATTTTAGAGTGGCCTGAAGGAGAGTTAAATATGCCTTTAACAGCCTGAATATATGTCAATATAGCTTTACTTTTAAGCCCTTAATTTTAGAATCCTTCATCAGAATGCTCTGATATTACCTGAGGGACACACTGGATACGTGATGTCTCCCCCGGTCTTGGAATGAAGCTGGCATAACATCAGGATTCCTTTTTAGAGTAGCCTGAAAAAGAGTAAAATATGCCTTTAAAAGCCTGAAAACGATTTAAATTACAGCATTAATTAGACATCCAAGGCTTCAATTTTAAAATCCTACATCAGAATGGTCCTTAATTACCTGAGTGACCCAATGGATATGTAGTGTCTAACCCAGAGTTTGAATGAACCTGGCTTAACAGTAGGAATCCATTTTAGAGTGGCCTGAAGGAGAGTTAAATATGCCTTTAACAGTCTGGATATATGTCAATATAGCTTTACTTTTAATCCCTTAATTTTAAAATCCTTCATCAGAATGCTCTGATATTACCTGAGAGACACACTGGATATGTGATGTCTCCCCCAGTCTTGGATTGAAGTTGGCATAACATCAGGATTTGTTTTTAGAGTTGCCTGAAAAAGAGTAAAATATGCCTTTAACAGCCTGAAAAAGATTTAAAATACAGCAATAATTAGACATCCAAGGCTTAAATTTTAAAATCCTACATCAGAATGGTCCTTAATTACCTGAGTGACCCAATGGATATGTAGTGTCTAACCCAGAGTTTGAATGAACCTGGCTTAACAGTAGGAATCCATTTTAGAGTGGCCTAAATGAGAGTTAAATACGCCTTTAACAGCCTGAATATATGTCAATATAGCTTTACTTTTAAGCCCTTAATTTTAAGGTCGTACATCAGAATGCTCTGATATTACGTGAGGGACACACTGGATATGTGATGTGTCCCCCAGTCTTAGAATGAAGCCGGCATAACATCAGGATTTGTTTTTAGAGCAGCCTGAAAAAGTGTAAAATATGCCTTTAAAAGCCTGAAAAAGATTTAAAATAAAGCATTAATTAGACATTCAAGGCTTCAATTTTAAAATCCTACATCAGAATGGTCCTTAATTACCTGAGTGACCCAATGGATATGTAGTGTCTAACCCAGAGTTTGAATGAACCTGGCTTAACAGTAGGAATCCATTTTAGAGTGGCCTGAAGGAGAGTTAAATATGCCTTTAACAGCCTGAATATATGTCAATATAGCTTTACTTTTAAGCCCTTAATTTTAGAATCCTTCTTCAGAATACTCTGATATTACCTGAGGGACACACTGGATAAGTGATGTCTCCCCCAGTCTTGGAATGAAGCTGGCATAACATCAGGATTCCTTTTTAGAGTAGCCTGAAAAAGAGTCAAATATGCCTTTAAAAGCCTGAAAACGATTTAAAATACAGCATTAATTAGACATTCAAGGCTTCAATTTTAAAATCCTACATCAGATTGGTCCTTAATTACCTGAGTGACCCAATGGATATGTAGTGTCTAACCCAGAGTTTGAATGAACCTGGCTTAACAGTAGGAATCCATTTTAGAGTGGCCTGAAGGAGAGTTAAATATGCCTTTAACAGTCTGGATATATGTCAATATAGCTTTACTTTTAATCCCTTAATTTTAAGGTCGTACATCAGAATGCTCTGATATTACGTGCGGGATACCCTAGATATGTGATGTGTCCCCCAGTCTTGGAATAAAGCTGGCATAACATCAGGATTCGTTTTTAAAGTAGCCTGAAAAAGAGTAAAATATGCCTTTAAAAGCCTGAAAAATTATTTAAAATACAGCATTAATTAGACATTCAAGGCTTCAATTTTAAAATCCTACATCAGAATGGTCCTTAATTACCTGAGTGACCAAATGGATGTGTAGGGTCTAACCCAGAGTTTAAATGAACCTGGCTTAACAGTAGGAATCCATTTTAGAGTGGCCTGAAGGAGAGTTAAATATGCCTTTAACAGCCTGAATATATGTCAATATAGCTTTACTTTTAAGCCCTTAATGTTAGAATCCTTCATCAGAATGCTCTGATATTACCTGAGGGACACACTGGATACGTGATGTCTCCCCCGGTCTTGGAATGAAGCTGGCATAACATCAGGATTCCTTTTTAGAGTAGCCTGAAAAAGAGTAAAATATGCCTTTAAAAGCCTGAAAACGATTTAAATTACAGCATTAATTAGACATCCAAGGCTTCAATTTTAAAATCCTACATCAGAATGGTCCTTAATTACCTGAGTGACCCAATAGAGTTTGAATGAACCTGGCTTAACAGTAGGAATCCATTTTAGAGTGGCCTGAAGGAGAGTTAAATATGCCTTTAACAGTCTGGATATATGTCAATATAGCTTTACTTTTAATCCCTTAATTTTAAAATCCTTCATCAGAATGCTCTGATATTACCTGAGAGACACACTGGATATGTGATGTCTCCCCCAGTCTTGGATTGAAGTTGGCATAACATCAGGATTTGTTTTTAGAGTTGCCTGAAAAAGAGTAAAATATGCCTTTAACAGCCTGAAAAAGATTTAAAATACAGCAATAATTAGACATCCAAGGCTTAAATTTTAAAATCCTACATCAGAATGGTCCTTAATTACCTGAGTGACCCAATGGATATGTAGTGTCTAACCCAGAGTTTGAATGAACCTGGCTTAACAGTAGGAATCCATTTTAGAGTGGCCTAAATGAGAGTTAAATACGCCTTTAACAGCCTGAATATATGTCAATATAGCTTTACTTTTAAGCCCTTAATTTTAGAATCCTTCTTCAGAATACTCTGATATTACCTGAGGGACACACTGGATAAGTGATGTCTCCCCCAGTCTTGGAATGAAGCTGGCATAACATCAGGATTCCTTTTTAGAGTAGCCTGAAAAAGAGTCAAATATGCCTTTAAAAGCCTGAAAACGATTTAAAATACAGCATTAATTAGACATTCAAGGCTTCAATTTTAAAATCCTACATCAGATTGGTCCTTAATTACCTGAGTGACCCAATGGATATGTAGTGTCTAACCCAGAGTTTGAATGAACCTGGCTTAACAGTAGGAATCCATTTTAGAGTGGCCTGAAGGAGAGTTAAATATGCCTTTAACAGTCTGGATATATGTCAATATAGCTTTACTTTTAATCCCTTAATTTTAAGGTCGTACATCAGAATGCTCTGATATTACGTGCGGGATACCCTAGATATGTGATGTGTCCCCCAGTCTTGGAATAAAGCTGGCATAACATCAGGATTCGTTTTTAAAGTAGCCTGAAAAAGAGTAAAATATGCCTTTAAAAGCCTGAAAAATTATTTAAAATACAGCATTAATTAGACATTCAAGGCTTCAATTTTAAAATCCTACATCAGAATGGTCCTTAATTACCTGAGTGACCCAATGGATGTGTAGGGTCTAACCCAGAGTTTAAATGAACCTGGCTTAACAGTAGGAATCCATTTTAGAGTGGCCTGAAGGAGAGTTAAATATGCCTTTAACAGCCTGAATATATGTCAATATAGCTTTACTTTTAAGCCCTTAATTTTAGAATCCTTCATCAGAATGCTCTGATATTACCTGAGGGACACACTGGATACGTGATGTCTCCCCCGGTCTTGGAATGAAGCTGGCATAACATCAGGATTCCTTTTTAGAGTAGCCTGAAAAAGAGTAAAAAATGCCTTTAAAAGCCTGAAAACGATTTAAAATACAGCATTAATTAGACATTCAAGGCTTCAATTTTAAAATCCTACATCAGATTGGTCCTTAATTACCTGAGTGACCCAATGGATATGTAGTGTCTAACCCAGAGTTTGAATGAACCTGGCTTAACAGTAGGAATCCATTTTAGAGTGGCCTGAAGGAGAGTTAAATATGCCTTTAACAGTCTGGATATATGTCAATATAGCTTTACTTTTAATCCCTTAATTTTAAAATCCTTCATCAGAATGCTCTGATATTACCTGAGAGACACACTGGATATGTGATGTCTCCCCCAGTCTTGGATTGAAGTTGGCATAACATCGGGATTTGTTTTTAGAGTTGCCTGAAAAAGAGTAAAATATGCCTTTAACAGCCTGAAAAAGATTTAAAATACAGCAATAATTAGACATCCAAGGCTTAAATTTTAAAATCCTACATCAGAATGGTCCTTAATTACCTGAGTGACCCAATGGATATGTAGTGTCTAACCCAGAGTTTGAATGAACCTGGCATAACATCAGGATTCCTTTTTAGAGTAGCCTGAAAAAGAGTCAAATATGCCTTTAAAAGCCTGAAAAAGATTTAAAATACAGCATTAAATAGACATTCAAGGCTTCAATTTTAAAATCCTACATCAGAATGGTCCTTAATTACCTGAGTGACCCAATGGATATGTAGTGTCTAACCCAGAGTTTGAATGAACCTGGCTTAACAGTAGGAATCCATTTTAGAGTGGCCTAAAGGAGAGTTAAATATGCCTTTAACAGCCTGAATATATGTCAATATAGCTTTACTTTTAAGCCCTTAATTTTAAGGTCGTACATCAGAATGCTCTGATATTATGTGAGGGATACCCTGGATATGTGATGTTTCCCCCAGTCTTGGAATGAAGCTGGCATAACATCAGGATTCGTTTTTAGAGTAGCCTGAAAAAGAGTAAAATATGCCTTTAAAAGCCTGAAAAATTATTTAAATTACAGCATTAATTAGACATTCAAGGCTTCAATTTTAAAATCCTACATCAGAATGGTCCTTAATTACCTGAGTGACCCAATGGATATGTAGTGTCTAACACAGAGTTTGAATGAACCTGGCTTAACAGTAGGAATCCATTTTAGAGTGGCCTGAAGGAGAGTTAAATATGCCTTTAACAGCCTGAATATATGTCAATATAGCTTTACTTTTAAGCCCTTAATTTTAGAATCCTTCATCAGAATGCTCTGATATTACCTGAGGGACACACTGGATACGTGTTGTCTCCCCCGGTCTTGGAATGAAGCTGGCATAACATCAGGATTCCTTTTTAGAGTAGCCTGAAAAAGAGTAAAATATGCCTTTAAAAGCCTGAAAACGATTTAAATTACAGCATTAATTAGACATCCAAGGCTTCAATTTTAAAATCCTACATCAGAATGGTCCTTAATTACCTGAGTGACCCAATAGAGTTTCGAATGAACCTGGCTTAACAGTAGGAATCCATTTTAGAGTGGCCTGAAGGAGAGTTAAATATGCCTTTAACAGTCTGGATATATGTCAATATAGCTTTACTTTTAATCCCTTAATTTTAAAATCCTTCATCAGAATGCTCTGATATTACCTGAGAGACACACTGGATATGTGATGTCTCCCCCAGTCTTGGATTGAAGTTGGCATAACATCAGGATTTGTTTTTAGAGTTGCCTGAAAAAGAGTAAAATATGCCTTTAACAGCCTGAAAAAGATTTAAAATACAGCAATAATTAGACATCCAAGGCTTAAATTTTAAAATCCTACATCAGAATGGTCCTTAATTACCTGAGTGACCCAATGGATATGTAGTGTCTAACCCAGAGTTTGAATGAACCTGGCTTAACAGTAGGAATCCATTTTAGAGTGGCCTAAATGAGAGTTAAATACGCCTTTAACAGCCTGAATATATGTCAATATAGCTTTACTTTTAAGCCCTTAATTTTAAGGTCGTACATCAGAATGCTCTGATATTACGTGCGGGATACCCTAGATATGTGATGTGTCCCCCAGTCTTGGAATAAAGCTGGCATAACATCAGGATTCGTTTTTAAAGTAGCCTGAAAAAGAGTAAAATATGCCTTTAAAAGCCTGAAAAATGATTTAAAATACAGCATTAATTAGACATTCAAGGCTTCAATTTTAAAATCCTACATCAGAATGGTCCTTAATTACCTGAGTGACCCAATGGATGTGTAGGGTCTAACCCAGAGTTTAAATGAACCTGGCTTAACAGTAGGAATCCATTTTAGAGTGGCCTGAAGGAGAGTTAAATATGCCTTTAACAGCCTGAATATATGTCAATATAGCTTTACTTTTAAGCCCTTAATTTTAGAATCCTTCATCAGAATGCTCTGATATTACCTGAGGGACACACTGGATACGTGATGTCTCCCCCGGTCTTGGAATGAAGCTGGCATAACATCAGGATTCCTTTTTAGAGTAGCCTGAAAAAGAGTAAAAAATGCCTTTAAAAGCCTGAAAACGATTTAAAATACAGCATTAATTAGACATTCAAGGCTTCAATTTTAAAATCCTACATCAGATTGGTCCTTAATTACCTGAGTGACCCAATGGATATGTAGTGTCTAACCCAGAGTTTGAATGAACCTGGCTTAACAGTAGGAATCCATTTTAGAGTGGCCTGAAGGAGAGTTAAATATGCCTTTAACAGTCTGGATATATGTCAATATAGCTTTACTTTTAATCCCTTAATTTTAAAATCCTTCATCAGAATGCTCTGATATTACCTGAGAGACACACTGGATATGTGATGTCTCCCCCAGTCTTGGATTGAAGTTGGCATAACATCAGGATTTGTTTTTAGAGTTGCCTGAAAAAGAGTAAAATATGCCTTTAACAGCCTGAAAAAGATTTAAAATACAGCAATAATTAGACATCCAAGGCTTAAATTTTAAAATCCTACATCAGAATGGTCCTTAATTACCTGAGTGACGCAATGGATATGTAGTGTCTAACCCAGAGTTTGAATGAACCTGGCTTAACAGTAGGAATCCATTTTAGAGTGGCCTGAAGGAGAGTTAAATATGCCTTTAACAGCCTGAATATATGTCAATATAGCTTTACTTTTAAGCCCTTAATTTTAGAAACCTTCATCAGAATGCTCTGATATTACCTGAGGGACACACTGGATAGGTGATGTCTCCCCCAGTCTTGGAATGAAGCTGGCATGACATCAGGATTCCTTTTTAGAGTAGCCTGAAAAAGAGTAAAAAATGCCTTTAAAAGCCTGAAAAAGATTTAAAATACAGCATTAATTAGACATTCAAGGCTTCAATTTTAAAATCCTACATCAGAATGGTCCTTGATTACCTGAGTGACCCAATGGATATGTAGTGTCTAACCCAGAGTTTGAATGAACCTGGCTTAACAGTAGGAATCCATTTTAGAGTGGCCTGAAGGAGAGTTAAATATGCCTTTAACAGCCTGAATATATGTCAATATAGCTTTACTTTTAAGCCCTTAATTTTAGAATCCTTCTTCAGAATACTCTGATATTACCTGAGGGACACACTGGATAAGTGATGTCTCCCCCAGTCTTGGAATGAAGCTGGCATAACATCAGGATTCCTTTTTAGAGTAGCCTGAAAAAGAGTAAAAAATGCCTTTAAAAGCCTGAAAAAGATTTAAAATACAGCATTAATTAGACATTCAAGGCTTCAATTTTAAAATCCTACATCAGAATGGTCCTTAATTACCTGAGTGACCCAATGGATATGTAGTGTCTAACCCAGAGTTTGAATGAACCTGGCTTAACAGTAGGAATCCATTTTAGAGTGGCCTAAAGGAGAGTTAAATATGCCTTTAACAGCCTGAATATATGTCAATATAGCTTTACTTTTAAGCCCTTAATTTTAAGGTCGTACATCAGAATGCTCTGATATTATGTGCGGGATACCCTGGATATGTGATGTGTCCCCCAGTCTTGGAATGAAGCTGGCATAACATCAGGATTCGTTTTTAGAGTAGCCTGAAAAAGAGTAAAATATGCCTTTAAAAGCCTGAAAAATTATTTAAATTACAGCATTAATTAGACATTCAAGGCTTCAATTTTAAAATCCTACATCAGAATGGTCCTTAATTACCTGAGTGACCCAATGGATGTGTAGTGTCTAACCCAGAGTTTGAATGAACCTGGCTTAACAGTAGGAATCCATTTTAGAGTGGCCTGAAGGAGAGTTAAATATGCCTTTAACAGCCTGAATATATGTCAATATAGCTTTACTTAGAAGCCCTTAATTTTAGAATCCTTCATCAGAATGCTCTGATATTACCTGAGGGACACGCTGGATACGTGATGTCTCCCCCGGTCTTGGAATGAAGCTGGCATAACATCAGGATTCCTTTTTAGAGTAGCCTGAAAAAGAGTAAAATATGCCTTTAAAAGCCTGAAAACGATTTAAATTACAGCATTAATTAGACATCCAAGGCTTCAATTTTAAAATCCTACATCAGAATGGTCCTTAATTACCTGAGTGACCCAATAGAGTTTGAATGAACCTGGCTTAACAGTAGGAATCCATTTTAGAGTGGCCTGAAGGAGAGTTAAATATGCCTTTAACAGCCTGAATATATGTCAATATAGCTTTACTTTTAAGCCCTTAATTTTAGAATCCTTCATCAGAATGCTCTGATATTACCTGAGGGACACACTGGATAGGTGATGTCTCCCCCGGTCTTGGAATGAAGCTGGCATAACATCAGGATTCCTTTTTAGAGTAGCCTGAAAAAGAGTAAAAAATGCCTTTAAAAGCCTGAAAACGATTTAAAATACAGCATTAATTAGACATTCAAGGCTTCAATTTTAAAATCCTACATCAGATTGGTCCTTAATTACCTGAGTGACCCAATGGATATGTAGTGTCTAACCCAGAGTTTGAATGAACCTGGCTTAACAGTAGGAATCCATTTTAGAGTGGCCTGAAGGAGAGTTAAATATGCCTTTAACAGTCTGGATATATGTCAATATAGCTTTACTTTTAATCCCTTAATTTTAAGGTCGTACATCAGAATGCTCTGATATTACGTGCGGGATACCCTAGATATGTGATGTGTCCCCCAGTCTTGGAATAAAGCTGGCATAACATCAGGATTCGTTTTTAAAGTAGCCTGAAAAAGAGTAAAATATGCCTTTAAAAGCCTGAAAAATGATTTAAAATACAGCATTAATTAGACATTCAAGGCTTCAATTTTAAAATCCTACATCAGAATGGTCCTTAATTACCTGAGTGACCCAATGGATGTGTAGTGTCTAACCCAGAGTTTGAATGAACCTGGCTTAACAGTAGGAATCCATTTTAGAGTGGCCTGAAGGAGAGTTAAATGTGCCTTTAACCCTGTGAGACCGAGAGGCTCGCCCACGATCAAAAAAGCACCTCTGATTCATAGTTTAATAACTTTTGAACAATACAAGGCAGCGACTCACCTAAAATGGCTGCTGAATCCTGACGAATTAGCCTTTCCGGCGGTCTTTTCCGTGTCCTTTTAGCCTCTACAGGTGATTTTCTATACCAGCCTGGAACTTCCAGCCTCTTTAGGGGTTGTTGGGCTTTAAATCCATACCTTTAAATCCCAGATTAATCCACTTTATGTCCATAATTCATCGCGTTTTCGCTCGATTCGGCCGCTGCCGCGCTGCTGCCTCTCGCTCTGCGCTGTTTACAGGAAGTACATGCCCATATATGGGAGATATCAGCCGAAGAGTAGAGAAGCTGAAAGATTTCAGCCCTCCCCCACTTCCTACTTTGCCAACACTTCCTGTCAACGTGTCTGCAGGCAAACAAAGGTGCTATAGTGGAACAAGATAGATATCTACCGTTTTATAGAGGAAATGGCCTCATTGGTTTGAGATATGGCATATATTTGCATTATATATTATATATTTGGGCCTTTTTTGAAGAAATGTAAATAGTATGTGCTTTATATGAGTTATAATGTTTATTATGTTTATTTTTGCATATAGAAGAACTGTTTTAGACACACAAATGCTTGTGTAGCATTGTTGTGGGTGTAATATCAATAAATATGACATTATTATGTTATTATTGGCATAGGTAAATGTCATGAGGGCAAAAGCGTCTGGACTTTTTTTGAAAAAATGTCTGTGTTTTGTCATCTGTAAAATTTATAATGATTATTTCTTCACAGTGTGACTCCCAAGACATATGAGAAGTGTTTTAGAGAATAAAATGGCTTAGGTTTTACCTATATGTCTGTGATATCAATACATATCTGGAAGAGTCATGTTCCGTTTTATTTATTTATTTGTCTTTAAGGTCCTACAACCATTTTTAACATTCAAGTGACCTCATTGCAACCCAAATATTCTACTAACCCAGTTTGTCCTGAAAAAAATGATGTTCAGATCTTGACTGTAGACAACAGGGTTGATGTTTTATTGGCTTTTATATAAAATAAATCCAGACGGAAAATGAACTGTAAAAATGGCCTCAGGGCTCAGGGGGTTAACAGCCTGAATATATGTCAATATAGCTTTACTTTTAAGCCCTTAATTTTAGAATCCTTCATCAGAATGCTCTGATATTACCTGAGGGACACACTGGATACGTGATGTCTCCCCCGGTCTTGGAATGAAGCTGGCATAACATCAGGATTCCTTTTTAGAGTAGCCTGAAAAAGAGTAAAAAATGCCTTTAAAAGCCTGAAAACGATTTAAAATACAGCATTAATTAGACATTCAAGGCTTCAATTTTAAAATCCTACATCAGATTGGTCCTTAATTACCTGAGTGACCCAATGGATATGTAGTGTCTAACCCAGAGTTTGAATGAACCTGGCTTAACAGTAGGAATCCATTTTAGAGTGGCCTGAAGGAGAGTTAAATATGCCTTTAACAGTCTGGATATATGTCAATATAGCTTTACTTTTAATCCCTTAATTTTAAGGTCGTACATCAGAATGCTCTGATATTACGTGCGGGATACCCTAGATATGTGATGTGTCCCCCAGTCTTGGAATAAAGCTGGCATAACATCAGGATTCGTTTTTAAAGTAGCCTGAAAAAGAGTAAAATATGCCTTTAAAAGCCTGAAAAATGATTTAAAATACAGCATTAATTAGACATTCAAGGCTTCAATTTTAAAATCCTACATCAGAATGGTCCTTAATTACCTGAGTGACCCAATGGATGTGTAGTGTCTAACCCAGAGTTTGAATGAACCTGGCTTAACAGTAGGAATCCATTTTAGAGTGGCCTGAAGGAGAGTTAAATGTGCCTTTAACAGCCTGAATATATGTCAATATAGCTTTACTTTTAAGCCCTTAATTTTAGAATCCTTCATCAGAATGCTCTGATATTACCTGAGGGACACACTGGATACGTGATGTCTCCCCCGGTCTTGGAATGAAGCTGGCATAACATCAGGATTCCTTTTTAGAGTAGCCTGAAAAAGAGTAAAAAATGCCTTTAAAAGCCTGAAAACGATTTAAAATACAGCATTAATTAGACATTCAAGGCTTCAATTTTAAAATCCTACATCAGATTGGTCCTTAATTACCTGAGTGACCCAATGGATATGTAGTGTCTAACCCAGAGTTTGAATGAACCTGGCTTAACAGTAGGAATCCATTTTAGAGTGGCCTGAAGGAGAGTTAAATATGCCTTTAACAGTCTGGATATATGTCAATATAGCTTTACTTTTAATCCCTTAATTTTAGAATCCTTCATCAGAATGCTCTGATATTACCTGAAAGACACACTGGATATGTGATGTCTCCCCCAGTCTTGGATTGAAGTTGGCATAACATCAGGATTTGTTTTTAGAGTTGCCTGAAAAAGAGTAAAATATGCCTTTAACAGCCTGAAAAAGATTTAAAATACAGCAATAATTAGACATCCAAGGCTTAAATTTTAAAATCCTACATCAGAATGGTCCTTAATTACCTGAGTGACCCAATGGATATGTAGTGTCTAACCCAGAGTTTGAATGAACCTGGCTTAACAGTAGGAATCCATTTTAGAGTGGCCTAAATGAGAGTTAAATACGCCTTTAACAGCCTGAATATATGTCAATATAGATTTACTTTTAAGCACTTAATTTTAAGGTCGTACATCAGAATGCTCTGATATTACGTGAGGGACACCCTGGATATGTGATGTGTCCCCCAGTCTTGGAATGAAGCTGGCATAACATCAGGATTTGTTTTTAGAGCAGCCTGAAAAAGTGTAAAATATGCCTTTAAAAGCCTGAAAAAGATTTAAAATACAGCCTTAATTAGACATTCAAGGCTTCAATTTTAAAATCCTACATCAGAATGGTCCTTAATTACCTGAGTGACCCAATGGATATGTAGTGTCTAACCCAGAGTTTGAATGAACCTGGCTTAACAGTAGGAATCCATTTTAGAGTGGCCTGAAGGAGAGTTAAATATGCCTTTAACAGCCTGAATATATGTCAATATAGCTTTATTTTTAAGCCCTTAATTTTAGAATCCTTCATCAGAATGCTCTGATATTACCTGAGGGACACATTGGATACGTGATGTCTCCCCCGGTCTTGGAATGAAGCTGGCATAACATCAGGATTCCTTTTTAGAATAGCCTGAAAAAGAGTAAAAAATGCCTTTAAAAGCCTGAAAAAGATTTAAAATACAGCATTAATTAGACATTCAAGGCTTCAATTTTGAAATCCTACATCAGAATGGTCCTTAATTACCTGAGTGACCCAATGGATATGTAGTGTCTAACCCAGAGTTTGAATGAACCTGGCTTAACAGTAGGAATCCATTTTAGAGTGGCCTGAAGGAGAGTTAAATATGCCTTTAACAGCCTGGATATATGTCAATATAGCTTTACTTTTAATCCCTTAATTTTAGAATCCTTCATCAAAATTCTCTGATATTACCTGAGAGACACACTGGATATGTGATGTCTCCCCCAGTTTTGGATTGAAGTTGGCATAACATCAGGATTTGTTTTTAGAGTTGCCTGAAAAAGAGTAAAATATGCCTTTAACAGCCTGAAAAAGATTTAAAATACAGCAATAATTAGACATCCAAGGCTTAAATTTTAAAATCCTACATCAGAATGGTCCTTAATTACCTGAGTGACCCAATGGATATGTAGTGTCTAACCCAGAGTTTGAATGAACCTTGCTTAACAGTAGGAATCCATTTTAGAGTGGCCTGAAGGAGAGTTAAATATGCCTTTAACAGCCTGAATATATGTCAATATAGCTTTACTTTTAAGCCCTTAATTTTAGAATCCTTCATCAGAATGCTCTGATATTACCTGAGGGACACACTGGATAGGTGATGTCTCCCCCGGTCTTGGAATGAAGCTGGCATGACATCAGGATTCCTTTTTAGAGTAGCCTGAAAAAGAGTAAAAAATGCCTTTAAAAGCCTGAAAAAGATTTAAAATACAGCATTAAATAGACATTCAAGGCTTCAATTTTAAAATCCTACATCAGAATGGTCCTTAATTACCTGAGTGACCCAATGGATATGTAGTGTCTAACCCAGAGTTTGAATGAACCTGGCTTAACAGTAGGAATCCATTTTAGAGTGGCCTAAAGGAGAGTTAAATATGCCTTTAACAGCCTGAATATACACTCACCGGCCACTTTATTAGGTACCCCATGCTAGTAACGGGTTGGACCCCCTTTTGCCTTCAGAACTGCCTCAATTCTTCGTGGCATAGATTCAACAAGGTGCTGGAAGCATTCCTCAGGGAGTTTGGTCCATATTGACATGATGGCATCACACAGTTGCCGCAGATTTGTCGGCTGCACATCCATGATGCGAATCTCCCGTTCCACCACATCCCAAAGATGCTCTATTGGATTGAGATCTGGTGACTGTGGAGGCCATTTGAGTACAGCGAACTCATTGTCATGTTCAAGAAACCAGTCTGAGATGATTCCAGCTTTATGACATGGCGCATTATCCTGCTGAAAGTAGCCATCAGAAGTTGGGTACATTGTGGTCATAAAGGGATGGACATGGTCAGCAACAATACTCAGGTAGGCTGTGGCGTTGCAACGATGGTCAATTGGTACCAAGGGGCCCAAAGAGTGCCAAGAAAATATTCCCCACACCATGACACCACCACCACCAGCCTGAACCGTTGATACAAGGCAGGATGGATCCATGCTTTCATGTTGTAGACGCCAAATTCTGACCCTAACATCCGAACGTCGCAGCAGAAATCGAGACTCATCAGACCAGGCAACGTTTTTCCAATCTTCTATTGTCCAATTTCGATGAGCTTGTGCAAATTGTAGCCTCAGTTTCCTGTTCTTAGCTGAAAGGAGTGGCACCCGGTGTGGTCTTCTGCTGCTGTAGCCCATCTGCCTCAAAGTTCGACGTACTGTGCGTTCAGAGATGCTCTTCTGCCCACCTTGGTTGTAACGGGTGGTAATTTGAGTCACTGTTGCCCTTCTATCAGCTCGAACCAGTCTGGCCATTTTCCTCTGACCTCTGGCATCAACAAGGCATTTCCGCCCACAGAACTGCCGCTCACTGGATGTTTTTTCTTTTTCGGACCATTCTCTGTAAACCCTAAAGATGGTTGTGCGTGAAAATCTCAGTAGATTAGCAGTTTCTGAAATACTCAGACCAGCCCTTCTGGCACCAACAATCATGCCACGTTCAAAGTCACTCAAATCACCTTTCTTCCCCATACTGATGCTCGGTTTGAACTGCAGGAGATTGTCTTGACCATGTCTACATGCTTAAATGCACTGAGTTGCCGCCATGTGATTGGCTGCTTAGAAATTAAGTGTTAACGAGCAGTTGGACAGGTGTACCTAATAAAGTGGCCGGTGAGTGTATGTCAATATAGCTTTACTTTTAAGCCCTTAATTTTAAGGTCGTACATCAGAATGCTCTGATATTATGTGCGGGATACCGTGGATATGTGATGTGTCCCCCAGTCTTGGAATGAAGCTGGCATAACATCAGGATTCGTTTTTAGAGTAGCCTGAAAAAGAGTAAAATATGCCTTTAAAAGCCTGAAAAATTATTTAAATTACAGCATTAATTAGACATTCAAGGCTTCAATTTTAAAATCCTACATCAGAATGGTCCTTAATTACCTGAGTGACCCAATGGATGTGTAGTGTCTAACCCAGAGTTTGAATGAACCTGGCTTAACAGTAGGAATCCATTTTAGAGTGGCCTGAAGGAGAGTTAAATATGCCTTTAACAGCCTGAATATACGTCAATATAGCTTTACTTAGAAGCCCTTAATTTTAGAATCCTTCATCAGAATGCTCTGATATTACCTGAGGGACACACTGGATACGTGATGTCTCCCCCGGTCTTGGAATGAAGCTGGCATAACATCAGGATTCCTTTTTAGAGTAGCCTGAAAAAGAGTAAAATATGCCTTTAAAAGCCTGAAAACGATTTAAATTACAGCATTAATTAGACATCCAAGGCTTCAATTTTAAAATCCTACATCAGAATGGTCCTTAATTACCTGAGTGACCCAATGATAGAGTTTGAATGAACCTGGCTTAACAGTAGGAATCCATTTTAGAGTGGCCTGAAGGAGAGTTAAATATGCCTTTAACAGCCTGAATGTATGTCAATATAGCTTTACTTTTAAGCCCTTAATTTTAGAATCCTTCATCAGAATGCTCTGATATTACCTGAGGGACACACTGGATACGTGATGTCTCCCCCGGTCTTGGAATGAAGCTGGCATAACATTAGGATTCCTTTTTAGAGTAGCCTGAAAAAGAGTAAAATATGCCTTTAAAAGCCTGAAAACGAATTAAAATACAGCATTAATTAGACATCCAAGGCTTCAATTTTAAAATCCTACATCAGAATGGTCCTTAATTACCTGAGTGTCCCAATGGATTGTAGTTCTAACCCGAGTTGATGAACCTGGCTTAACAGTAGGAATCCATTTTAGAGTGGCCTGAAGGAGAGTTAAATATGCCTTTAACAGCCTGAATATATGTCAATATAGCTTTACTTTTAAGCCCTTAATTTTAGAATCCTTCATCAGAATGCTCTGATATTACCTGAGGGACACACTGGATACGTGATGTCTCCCCCGGTCTTGGAATGAAGCTGGCATAACATCAGGATTCCTTTTTAGAGTAGCCTGAAAAAGAGTAAAAAATGCCTTTAAAAGCCTGAAAACGATTTAAAATACAGCATTAATTAGACATTCAAGGCTTCAATTTTAAAATCCTACATCAGATTGGTCCTTAATTACCTGAGTGACCCAATGGATATGTAGTGTCTAACCCAGAGTTTGAATGAACCTGGCTTACCAGTAGGAATCCATTTTAGAGTGGCCTGAAGGAGAGTTAAATATGCCTTTAACAGTCTGGATATATGTCAATATAGCTTTACTTTTAATCCCTTAATTTTATAATCCTTCATCAGAATAGCTCTGATATTACCTGAGAGACACACTGGATATGTGATGTCTCCCCCAGTCTTGGATTGAAGTTGGCATAACATCAGGATTTGTTTTTAGAGTAGCCTGAAAAAGAGTAAAATATGCCTTTAACAGCCTGAAAAAGATTTAAAATACAGCAATAATTAGACATCCAAGGCTTAAATTTTAAAATCCTACATCAGAATGGTCCTTAATTACCTGAGTGACCCAATGGATATGTAGTGTCTAACCCAGAGTTTGAATGAACCTGGCTTAACAGTAGGAATCCATTTTAGAGTGGCCTAAATGAGAGTTAAATACGCCTTTAACAGCCTGAATATATGTCAATATAGCTTTACTTTTAAGCCCTTAATTTTAAGGTCGTACATCAGAATGCTTTGATATTACGTGAGGGACACACTGGATATGTGATGTGTCCCCCAGTCTTGGAATGAAGCCGGCATAACATCAGGATTTGTTTTTAGAGTAGCCTGAAAAAGTGTAAAATATGCCTTTAAAAGCCTGAAAAAGATTTAAAATACAGCATTAATTAGACATTCAAGGCTTCAATTTTAAAATCCTACATCAGAATGGTCCTTAATTACCTGAGTGACCCAATGGATGTGTAGTGTCTAACCCAGAGTTTGAATGAACCTGGCTTAACAGTAGGAATCCATTTTAGAGTGGCCTGAAGGAGAGTTAAATATGCCTTTAACAGCCTGAATGTATGTCAATATAGCTTTACTTTTAAGCCCTTAATTTTAGAATCCTTCATCAGAATGCTCTGATATTACCTGAGGGACACACTGGATACGTGATGTCTCCCCCGGTCTTGGAATGAAGCTGGCATAACATTAGGATTCCTTTTTAGAGTAGCCTGAAAAAGAGTAAAATATGCCTTTAAAAGCCTGAAAACGAATTAAAATACAGCATTAATTAGACATCCAAGGCTTCAATTTTAAAATCCTACATCAGAATGGTCCTTAATTACCTGAGTGTCCCAATAGAGTTTGAATGAACCTGGCTTAACAGTAGGAATCCATTTTAGAGTGGCCTGAAGGAGAGTTAAATATGCCTTTAACAGCCTGAATATATGTCAATATAGCTTTACTTTTAAGCCCTTAATTTTAGAATCCTTCATCAGAATGCTCTGATATTACCTGAGGGACACACTGGATACGTGATGTCTCCCCCGGTCTTGGAATGAAGCTGGCATAACATCAGGATTCCTTTTTAGAGTAGCCTGAAAAAGAGTTAAAATATGCCTTTAAAAGCCTGAAAACGATTTAAAATACAGCATTAATTAGACATTCAAGGCTTCAATTTTAAAATCCTACATCAGATTGGTCCTTAATTACCTGAGTGACCCAATGGATATGTAGTGTCTAACCCAGAGTTTGAATGAACCTGGCTTAACAGTAGGAATCCATTTTAGAGTGGCCTGAAGGAGAGTTAAATATGCCTTTAACAGTCTGGATATATGTCAATATAGCTTTACTTTTAATCCCTTAATTTTAGAATCCTTCATCAGAATGCTCTGATATTACCTGAGAGACACACTGGATATGTGATGTCTCCCCCAGTCTTGGAATGAAGCTGGCATAACATCAGGATTCCTTTTTAGAGTAGCCTGAAAAAGAGTAAAATATGCCTTTAAAAGCCTGAAATTTTTTTAAAATACAACATTAATTAGATATTCAAGGCTTCAATTTTAAAATCCTACATCAGAATGGTCCTTAATTACCTGAGTGACCCAATGGATATGTAGTGTCTAACCCAGAGTTTGAATGAACCTGGCTTAACAGTAGGAATCCATTTTAGAGTGGCCTGAAGGAGAGTTAAATATGCCTTTAACAGCCTGAATATATGTCAATATAGCTTTACTTTTAAGCCCTTAATTTTAAGGTCGTACATCAGAATGCTCTGATATTACGTGCGGGATACCCTAGATATGTGATGTGTCCCCCAGTCTTGGAATAAAGCTGGCATAACATCAGGATTCATTTTTAAAGTAGCCTGAAAAATAGTAAAATATGCCTTTAAAAGCCTGAAAAATGATTTAAAATACAGCATTAATTAGACATTCAAGGCTTCAATTTTAAAATCCTACATCAGAATGGTCCTTAATTACCTGAGTGACCCAATGGATGTGTAGTGTCTAACCCAGAGTTTGAATGAACCTGGCTTAACAGTAGGAATCCATTTTAGAGTGGCCTGAAGGAGAGTTAAATATGCCTTTAAAAGCCTGAATATATGTCAATATAGCTTTACTTTTAAGCCCTTAATTTTAGAATCCTTCATCAGAATGCTCTGATATTACCTGAGGGACACACTGGATACGTGATGTCTCCCCCGGTCTTAGAATGAAGCTGGCATAACATCAGGATTCCTTTTTAGAGTAGCCTGAAAAAGAGTCAAATATGCCTTTAACCCTTGTGTTGTCCTTTGGGTCACGGGGACCCGTGGAGTTTTACCCATAGTGTTGTCCTTTGGGTCCCTGGGACCCGACTCGGTCAGATTCTGCCCCCTGGGGTCTCAGAGACCCGACAGCGTTCTGCCCCGACAGCATTCTTCTGCCCCCCCCGGGGTCTCAGAGAGCCGACAGCGTCTCTGCCCCGACAGCATTCTGCCCCGGGGTCTCAGAGACCCGACAACATTCTTCTGCCCCGACAGCATTCTGCCCCCCGGGGTCTCAGAGACCCGACAGCATTATTCTGCCCCGACAGCATTCTGCCCCCGGGTTCTCAGAGACCCGACAGCATTCTTCTGCCCCCCGGGGTCTCAGAGACCCGACAGCGTTCTGCCCCGGGGTTGTCTCAGAGACCCGACAGCATTCTTCTGCCCCCCGGGGTCTCAGAGACCCGACAGCATTCTTCTGCCCCGACAGCATTCTGCCCCCGGGGTCTCAGAGACCCGACAGCATTCTTCTGCCCCCCGGGGTCTCAGAGACCCGACAGCATTCTTCTGCCCCCTGGGGTCTCAGAGACTCGACAGGCTTGATATTGGTCAACTTATTATTTCTATTACACACACATACATACAACACACACAGTATACACTGTAGACACATTTGTCTTCTTGTTGTTGTCATTTTCTTTTTTCCGTCATTTTTTTACGAGACCCGACAGCATTCGGCCCCGGGTCTCAGAGACCCGACAGCATTCTTCTGCCCCCCGGGGTCTCAGAGACCCGTGGCAGAAGAATGCTGTCGGGTCCCTGGGACCCGAGGCACTGTATTGTCTGGTCCCTGGGACCCGAGGCATCGTATAGCCGACCCGTGGCACATTCAATCGATCGTAATAGTTCTGCTAGCCTCGCATTGTCCCACCTTTGAGTCCCTGGAATTCTGACCAGTGGCTTGTAGTTGTAGTAAAAAACAGGAAAGGCAAAGGCGAGTGGAAAGGGAGGTTAAATAAAAAAACAAAAAACAAACAAAGGCTTGATATTGGTCAACTTATTATTTCTATTACACACACATACATACAACACACACAGTATACACTGTAGACACATTTGTCTTCTTGTTGTTGTCATTTTCTTTTTTACGTCATTTTTTTACGAGACCCGACAGCATTCGGCCCCGGGTCTCAGAGACCCGACAGCATTCTTCTGCCCCCCGGGGTCTCAGAGAGCCGACAGCATTCTGCCCAGCGTCTCAGAGACCCGACAGCATTCTGCCCACCCGGGTCTCAGAGACCCGACAGCATTCTGTCCCGTGGCTTGTAGCTGTAGTAAAAACAGGAAAGGCATAGGCGAGTGGAAAGGGAGGTTAAAAAAAAAAACCAAACAATCAAAGGCTTGATATTGGTCTACCTATTATTTCTATTACACACACATACATACAACACACACAGTATACACTGTAGACACATTTGTTTTCTTGTTGTTGTCATTTTCTTTTTTACGTCATTTTTACGAGACCCGACAGCATTCTGCCCCCCGGGGTCTCAGAGACCCGACAGCATTCTGCCCCGGGTCTCAGAGAGCCGGCAGCATTCTTCTGCCCCCCCCCCCCGGGGGGGGTCTCAGAGACCCGACAGCATTCTGCCCCGGGTCTCAGAGACCCGACAGCATTCTGCCCCCCCGGGTCTCAGAGACCCGACAGCATTCTGCCCAGGGTCCCAGAGACCCGACAGCCGAGGCCCCGGGTCTCAGAGACCCGACAGCATTCTGCCCAGGGGTCTCAGAGACCCGACAGCGCTCTGCCCCGGGGTCTCAGAGACCCGACAGCATTCTTCTGCCCCCCGGGGTCTCAGAGACCCGACAGCATTCTGCCCTCTGCCCCCCGGGGTCTCAGAGAGCCGACAGCACTGTCTGCCGGGTCTCAGAGAGCCGACAGCATTCTTCTGCCCCCCCGGGGGTCTCAGAGACCCGACAGCATTCTGCCCCCCGGGTCTCAGAGACCCGACAGCATTCTGCCCCCCCGGGTCTCAGAGACCCGACAGCATTCTGCCCCCCCGGGTCTCAGAGACCCGACAGCATTCTGCCCAGGGGTCTCAGAGACCCGACAGCGCTCTGCCCCCGGGGTCTCAGAGACCCGACAGCATTCTTCTGCCCCCCGGGGGTCTCAGAGACCCGACAGCACTCTGCCCCGGGGTCTCAGAGACCCGACAGCATTCTTCTGCCCCCCGGGGGGGTCTCAGAGACCCGTTGCAGAAGAATGCTGTCGGGTCCCTGGGACCCGAGGCACTGTATTGCCTGGTCCCTGGGACCCGAGGCATCGTATAGCCGACCCGTGGCACATTCAATCGATCGTAATAGTTCTGCTAGCCTCGCATTGTCCCACCTTTGAGTCCCTGGAATTCTGACCAGTGGCTTGTAGTTGTAGTAAAAAACAGGAAAGGCAAAGGCGAGTGGAAAGGGAGGTTAAATAAAAAACTAAAAAAAACAAACAAACAAAGGCTTGATATTGGTCTACTTATTATTTCTATTAGACACATACAACACAACATACAACCCCTAACCCACATACACACACACACACACACACACACAGTATACACTGTAGACACATTTGTCTTCTTGTTGTTGTCATTTTCTTTTTTACGTTTCATCTTGTTTCGGACCTGTGCACTTTTTGCACGTGGCCTCGGCACAGCCTGGGGGGAGGGCAACGGCAGTATGGCCCGTCGTTTGACTCTGGAGTTGAAGCTGCATCGGATTATCGTGGGCGCCGCCGCCGCCGCCACCGCCGCCGCCGCCGCCCCGCCGCCGCCACCGCCGCCGCCGCCGCTGCCCGCAATGCCCCCGCTGAGGCCAAGGTACAACAGGGAGAAAAAGTACAAGAGGCCCGCCAGGAACACAAACACAACGACGCTGACCGGGCTGGCGGCGGGTGTGCGTCACAAGAGGACCAACACATGCACGACCACAGCAGAGAAAAAGACTACCGCTGCTGCTACGACGACGACGACGACAACAAAGACGATGACCAAGGCCAAGACATAGGAGGAGAACAAGTAAATGAAGAAGAAGAAGAAGAAGAAGAAGAAGAAGAAGAAGACGAAGAAGAAGACGAAGAAGAGGGTGGACATGTAAGGGCCAAAGAAGAAGACGAAGAAGACGAAGAAGTAGATGTAGAAGAAGACGAAGAAGAAGAAGTAGAAGAAGTAGATGCAGAAGAAGACGAAGAAGAAGAAGAAGAAGAGAAGAAGAAGAAGAAGAAGAAGAAGAGGGTAGTGAAGACGAGGGGCCAGAGGAGGACGAGCAGGATGAGGAAACGTTTGTGTCAAAAGATGGCAAAATCAAATGGTCCTCGAAAACATGTCATCCCAGGTGCCTTAGACCTCATCGCCACGCCACTGAAAAGGACAAACCCGACCAAGAAGAGGCCACGACACACGCTGCGGCTGCTGCGGCTGCTGTGGCTGATGCTGATGCTGCGCTGCTACTACTACAGAGCCCGGGACCCACAGACTATGCCGCGGAACACGTCCACGACATAGTCTCTGCGTTTGGCCTGTTTGTCACGCCGCAAATCGAAGACATGGTTGTGGCCGCCACGAACCTTGAGGGTCAAAGGAGATATGCCACAGCCGTGGAAAGCAAGTGGAAAGCGATGGACGTCACGGACCTGCGAGCCTACCTCGGGCTGCTGCTCCTCGCGGGCGTGTACCGGTCCCGCAACGAGGCCTTGGAGAGCCTGTGGCACGAGGAGAGCGGCAGGGCCATTTTCCGCGCCACGATGCCAATCAAGCAGTTCCACGCGTACTCTAGACTGTTGCGATTCGACGACCGCGAGTCGAGAGCTGCGCGACGAGCCTCGGACAAACTGGCGGCCGTACGAGAGGTGTGGGACGAGTGGACGCGGCAGCTGCCTCGCCTCTACAACCCGGGCGCCGACGTGACGGTGGACGAACAGCTGGTGCCCTTTCGAGGTGTTGTATTTGTTGCTTTGTTGTTGTTGTTGTTGTATTTGTTGCTTTGTTGTTGTTGTTGTTGTTGTTGTTGTACCATTGCCGTACAATTGTCTTTGTGTGTGTGTGTGTGTGTGTGTTAATTTCTTTTTTTTTCTTTTTTTTTCTTTTTTTCATCCTCCATCTCGTTCAATCATGTTCCATCTTCTTGTTGTGACACGCTACTTCCACAAGGTCGATGTGTCTTCCGCCAGTACATGCCAAGCAAGCCCGCCCGGTACGGACTCAAGTCGTGGGTGGCCTGCGACGCCGGCTCCAGCTACGCGTGGCACATGCAACTCTACACGGGCAAGTCTGTCAGCGGCACGCCCGAGAGGAATCTGGGCGCCCGCGTGGTGCTGGACGTGACCGAGGGCCTGAGGGGCCCGCGTAACGTGACGTGCGACAACTTTTTCACCTCCTACGCGCTGGCCCAGCGGCTGCTCGTCGAGCGGCGTCTCACCGTGGTGGGCACGATGCGCAAAAACAAGCCCGAGCTGCCGCCGGCGTTGCTCGCCACAAAGGGCCGTGCGGTCTTCTCGTCCAAGTTTGCCTTCACGCCCGTCGCCACTCTGGTGTCCTACGTGCCCAAGAGGCACAGGAACGTGGTGCTGCTGAGCACGCTGCACACGGGGGATGCGCGCGTCGGCGCCGGCAGGCAAGCCAAACCCGACATCATCCTCCACTACAACCACACCAAGGGCGGCGTGGACACCCTGGACAAGCTTGTGGGCACGTACAGCTGCCGCAGGAAGACGGCACGCTGGCCCCTCGCCCTGTTCCACAACATCCTCGACGTGTCAGCCTACAACGCCTTTGTGCTGTGGCGACAGCTCAGGCCCGACTGGATGCGCGGCAAGCTCAACAAGAGGAGGGCGTTCCTCGAGCAGTTGGGAAGGGCTCTTGTGAATCCGCTCATCGAGAGACGCCGCCGTCTGCCTCGCACGGAGGCGTCCGCCGCGCTTGTCAAAGCCGTCGTCACGGCGAGGAGGTGTGGCGGCGGCGGCTGCGGTGGCACAGTCACAAGGGGGCTAGAGGAGGACGGGGATTCTGAACCGGCCACACCGAGGGTGCAGAGCAAAAGGAAGCGGTGTCAGCTCTGTCCAGAGAGAAAGGACCGCAAATCACACATTGTGTGCGGTGGCTGCAAGAGATACATCTGCGGGAGTTGCACGCGGGCCTACTACTGTGCCGACTGTGTTTGCCCGTAGGACACAGACACACACACACATAGACACACAGCAGACACACACACATAGACACACACACACACAGCAGACACACACACACAGCAGACACACACACAGCAGACACACAGCCACACACATAGACACACACACACACACACACACACACACACACACACACACACACACACACCCAGCAGACACACACACAGCCACACACACATAGACACACAGCCACACACATAGACACACACACATACACACACACACACACACACACACACACATAGACACACACACCCAGCAGACACACACACACAGCCACACACAGCCACACACATAGACACACACATAGACACACACACACACACACACACACACACATACGGGTTTATGTGTACTAAAGGGACACTGCAGCCCAAACAGGTTTTTTGCTACATTAGAGGGGCTCCCCTTTCCACTTGCTTCACAAAGATGTGGTTGGTATCAAAAAATCTGTTTTAAGCCATACAACACAAATTCCACTTCAAATATTGAATACACACAACACAACTCAAAATGTAACAACCTGACAACATGCCGAATTCTGAGGACAAAGTTAATGAGGTGCATAAGCCCCGCCCCTGACACAAATCGAAATTATAAGGACTAGGCTGATTTGTGAGGACATCAGCTATACACACACACAAAACTGTCACTGAGGCGCATTAAAGGGTCAATCACAATTAAAGGAACATGCCCACACACATACACAGTAAGTGAATGTGCATTAAAAGGACACACCTAACATATGAGGACAGATTTTAACAGACAAGATAACTCTGTTTATATTTATTTTGATATACATACACAAATAGATATAGATAGGTCACTGTGTGCAACCACTTTTATTGTCTGATTTATGTTTCTTGCCCCTTTGAGGGCATGAGTGACTTCTAAGTCATTGCTAATACAAGTGGTATTTAATACGGTACACATGCAGCCATGACATGGCTGAGGTAGTAGGCCCACTTTAAAGCTCAGTGGTCTCCTGAAATACAATCCTATTAGTGGGATATGACTGGTAACCTACATCCAGTATTACCTTGTAAAATACATTATACAAACAGACAAATGACATCAGTCAGTGAAAAAGGTGCCATTTTAATACAAACAGCAGCAACAAAAAAACTGAGGCATCAGCAGAAACTTGCCCTTTTTTAAGAACTACAACATAATTGCATCATAACAGCAACATTATTGGCTGGTTTTCTTTTTCAGAGTTATGCCCCGATTTCTAACAAAGTCTCTGATGTTTTGAAGTGACCGCCTATCGAGATCAGGATGTTCAGCGTTCTTGCACTGCTGACATTCAATTCTTGTGGCCAGTTTTCCCTTGGCAATGTGCTTTTTAAAATGTCTCATTATAGCGGCAACCTCTTTTGGGGACCACTGCCTTTTCTGTTTCCTTCTTTGATTCTGTCTCTCCGGGCAATCTCCAGGAGACACTACAAAAGTGATAAAACATATTTGGTCAAGTCAGTGAAAATCCACATGCCAAGAGTTAACACCTATGCACATAAATGTTGTCACCTAGTAAATCTAAACTTCAAAGTGTTGTAAACTAGCCATGCACAAATCTGACTTTTTCTCCTGATTTTGATTTCCCATCTGACGGTATTGGTACTGGTAAATACCATGTAGTGATCAAATGCTAATGAAAGGAATGAAAGAATTACTATCATCAATAGCTTTCTATTCAGACAGAGCAGAGTGGGAACCAACTGACTCTAAAAAGGTGACAAACTAGTAGGGTTTTTGGTGTGTGTTAGTTGCATTCACCAGGTTGGTCATGCTCCTCTGCTGTCCTGCCACGCTCTTTGTTCACACTGTCTGTGTATGCATTGAATGCTGCAAAAGAGAAAAAATACTTATCAATGTCAACTAAAACACTGTTTTTAATATGTAATCTTCATTTCAATTGTAATTTCATTTACAGCTTAGTATAAATCTACAAAACAATGTAAACTTCATTTTCAAACGCTTTGGAGCATTCTACAGCAACTGGCTAGGAGATGGAGATCATAAAAGTGATGGTAATCTCAAGATATATGTAAGTAATCTGACCAAATATTAGTGTAAAGCAAAAAAGGAGAGTGCCTGAGGGGAACACAATGTAAAGCAAAAGAGTGAGATCCACCAAACAGACCAGTTGATTTAGGGGACAAACAGCAAGCAGAGGCTCATTCATTTGGGACATTATTAAAATCACTTCAAAGTTTATCGTACCTGTAGATGTGCCTTCTAGGGAAGAGTCAATATCTGTGAATGAAAAATAAAAACTTAATTAGGAATACATTGAAACATACAGTAGCATTGAGAAGTCTACATGCAATGAATCAAACATCAATGAACACGCTAACAATCTGTGGTAGAGGAACATACAGTCTGAGGTAGAGGAACATACAGTCTGAGGTAGAGGAACATACAGTCTGAGGTAGAGGAACATACAGTCTGAGGTAGAGGAACATACAGTCTGTGGTAGAGGAACATACAGTCTGAGGTGGAGGAACATACAGTCTGAGGTAGAGGAACATACAGTCTGAGGTAGAGGAACATACAGTCTGAGGTAGAGGAACATACCAGTCTGAGGTGGAGGAACATACAGTCTGAGGTAGAGGAACATACAGTCTGAGGTAGAGGATTATACAGTCTGTGGTAGAGGAACATACAGTCTGAGGTAGAGGAACATACAGTCTGAGGTAGAGGATTATACAGTCTGTGGTAGAGGAACATACAGTCTGAGGTAGAGGAACATACAGTCTGAGGTAGAGGATTATACAGTCTGTGGTAGAGGAACATACAGTCTGAGGTAGAGGAACATACAGTCTGAGGTAGAGGAACATACAGTCTGTGGTAGAGGAACATACAGTCTGAGGTAGAGGAACATACAGTCTGAGGTAGAGGA